>JAIFZK010000013.1:12037500-12170000 GCA_027481765.1 Tenualosa thibaudeaui
CAAACACACACAAACAAACACAAAAACACTCACACACACTCACACAAACAAATCCTGAAACAAGCTCATTGCCATGTATACCTCTATGTGCTCACACACACACAAACTGGCACAAGCTGCTGTCCCCACAGGCTACATTAGGCTGGAGGTGTTTTCTTTGACTGCGTACACACTACACACATGCACATACACAACCACACAAACACACACAACCACAAACAAACAAAAACACTCACACACACTCACACAAACAAATCCTGAAACAAGCTCATTGCCATGTATACCTCTATGTGCTCACACACACACAAACACAAACACTGACCATTCAGATGAGACCTTTTGAACCAAAGTCAATGCCTGTCCAGGAAGAATCGATCAGCACAGCCCTGTCTTGCTTCAAGCTCTCTGAGACCTTTAGCCATATATTCTCCACAGATTTGTGTGCTCCTCAAACCATGACTCTAACTGTCAGCAGCACCAAAAGCCTCATACAAACACAGAGACAATGCAATGCATGATTATATTTTCCACATGACATGTTAGATCCATTCAGTCACTACATGTGTTGTCTGATGACAGTGATTTGTTGCAATACAATTAAAAACCCCCTCCCAATCAAGCATTATTAGTCATGCAGTGTTCTTCCATCATGCTCTACTGTTCAAATGACTGACAAGTTCTAAGAACACATCTAAAATGCTATCTATCGACTTTACAAACTACCGCCAGCACTTTGGATGAGATATTTTGAAAAAAATGCAAAAAACAGTTGAAGACTACATGATACCGTCATAGTGCAATAGCCCTTAGTAATACTTACAGGTAAAATATTTATATTGTAGTGGTTCATGCAACATGGTATTATAAATATATGCCCAGAAAACATGAATGCATCTGCATTCCTGGTGGTATGTGGAAATTCCTGGTGGTATGTGGAAATTGTCTAATAACTGAATTTCAATTACAGCTGAGCTTCCCTGGTGAGTTCAGCATGGAGACAGCCACAGGGCCGAGGGGAATGGAAAGCTTCCTGCATCTTTTCTCCAGTACATCCTGGACATGGTGTACAGGCTGCATTCCATTAGCTCTGACTAGAATGCTCAAACTAGGTATATATTGAGGGTGAAATTGCACGGCTGTGATGCTCATGTTAGAATGTATTTGCAATTTGTTGCTGAGTGACTGAGGGAGCTTCTCTCCAGAGGTCAGTTGTTCTTAAACTCAGCAGGCGGCGTTGGCAAATTCCTGCCCACATGTTTGTCCACAGACTTTGTATAGATTTGCTATCATCAGGCCTGCCCGCAGACTACTCGAGTCAGTCTCTGTAGCTTTGTAGTCCATTTTTTTTTTAAGTGGAATTTAAATCTATTCATGTTTGACACAGGAATGGAAAGCATGGTTCTGTTCCCAGACCACTCTCCACTTTGTCCAAATCAGCCTGTAAATAAGATCGATAACATTAATGTACAATAATCTCTTCCAGTTCACCTGCAAGTTTGTCTCCACCACAGAGATACCCACACTCACCCTTTGGAGTTATGGCTTCTCTGGGTCAACTCAGGGTGAGTCATGGCACTGCACTTCTAGGCAGGGATTTGGGAACCCCTGATTAGTAATTGCAAGAACATGACTTACTGTCCTCCACTTAGTCAAATTCTTTTTTTTTTTTTTTTTTTTTTTACTGTAGGGCATGTTTAAGAAAATATTAGATATTTCACCATGACTGTAAAGTGACAATGAAAGGTACAGTCCCTGACACTGATCTACAGTAAAATATGTGGGGCACCCTGGGGCACCTGATTCTGACCTGTTATTAAATAAAATGAAAATATGTTAATAATGACAACAGTGTGATGATGCCCTGCCCCAGTTGTTATAAAAGATGTAATTCAATACATGTTGTGGGTTGAGAACGTAGGCGAATGATGGTTCCCATAGGTGAAACTTTTACAGGGAATGTAACAGCCGCATTGTCGCGGAGACCTGTAAGCATATGGGGAACAGTCCTATGTTCTTACACTGTCAGTAGTATGATTTCAGAACATTTTTTTACTGTGCACAGATGAGCCACACCTGAACAGCTAAACCGATATTCAATTGACAGTCTCACTACGATTGCAAACGATAAACATCGGTCTAATGCTAAAGAAAAGCTCTGTTGCATGTTCGCTCGCTCCATATCATAGTTGGAGAAAAGATTAATCGCAAATACGTACTAAATGTGGTTTTCTTTTTGAGCAAAAAATGTCGTTTATTATCGTGACAGTGTGACACGGTTAGATAATCAGTCGAGTCGATTGTGTGTATTTGCATTTGTGCATAACAACCGTGCGTAAGAAACCTCCAAAACCGTCTTGTAAGACCCAAGAAACCTATTTACGAGAACACAGATGCGAACTTACCGGCCACGACTTGTGCAACGCTGAAATAGCTCAGAATAAGCAATGGTGCGGCAGGCAGAGAAATTGTCTCCATTCTTCAGTCAACCACTGAATGTGATATCCCATTTAATAGAACAATCGTCTTGTTCACCAGTGTGCTGTTAGTTGACATTCACGTCAGTCCAGCGTGCTCTGTCTCTCCCTGCTCAAGCGCAGTTAATAGTCTGAGCTCGCTCATCTGAGGGTTACATTGAGACCGTGGGAGGCGGGGAATTCAGCACCTGGGACAGCGATCGCCACCAGAATGCGAGCTGGTCAAGATCCGTTGATATTAGACACTAAAATGACCGTAATCTGATTAGACATAAGGCTGGGTTACTTTTCCCATTATATTTTGATTAAACACGCCTATCTCTATCATCCAAATGCCATATATCGAGGTTGTAAGATTTTCCCAGCCAGGGCACCTTTGAATGAAAACAAGTGGGCTACGCGGTGTAATCTTCGCAGCGAAGATTGTAACAATGGACTCGGTGATCCGCGCTTCAACAGATAAACGCTCTCATATCTCCAATAACCGCACACTCGCGCGCAACACGCACGCTGACTTTGTTGTTCAGCATTTTGTTTGTGATTAAAATAAAATCAATCAACCAGTCAGTCCACTCAAATTGAACATCCTTGGAAAATTTCGATTGACCAGCACAGTCATCGCGCTTTATAATAACACACTCATTAGTTTCGATTCTGTTTCCAATGGACTGCTTCTAGCAGTAGCCAACAGCCAAAACCTATAATTCTGTTCCATTGACCGCTGCTCTGTGTCTTGGAAATTGGGTTTGCAGCTTCTTTCTCAGGTATTTATAAAGTTAATAAAATATAACATTATCATATCCCACAAAGCAAGTGTAAGTCATTAGATAATAAAATCTCATGTGCTTACATGCTTATGTATGCAGTTTATGCTCATATGCTTTCAGTTATTTGTACGCAAAGACTTGTGAACATGGGCAGCTGTATATCAAGGAATAATCTCTCTAATAAGCGCTATTAGAAAAAAACTCGCTAGTGCCAAACTAGTTCCGCTGAGACGTGCTCTCATGCACCCTGTGGAATTTCTCAACGCGATTTAACTAATTGAAATTGGTCATTTATCTAAATCGCCCAAACGCAACCATTCACTGCTGCTTCAGCTGTCCATTTCACCACAGCGCTATCTATAAATCCACGTCATCACATCAAGTGTCTACCCACGCTGTTTTAGACAAGGCTATAGTGGTCGCCAAATGCTATCGCCCTGTCTCGACTTGAAACTCTTGACTTCGGAGTCGTTGGTGGAGCATCAGCTCTCGGTAAAATACGAAACAATTTCCTTACATCATGGAATGTCTCACACACGCATGAACATAGCGATTAATAGTTAAATTCTTCATTTAGTAAACATACTATGAAGAACAAAAAATGAAGAACACACAAAAATCATTTAGGGATATGTTACCTGCGCTTCAGACGTCCCTGTGTGGAGTGCGCTCTGGGCCGGAGGAGTCTTTGCTGGGAAACAGTTCCGTCATGAGTTTCAGCATGGAGGGGAAGGGAGGGGGTAAAGCCACTTTGAAGTCGGGGAATAATGACGGGTGTCCCTCGTGTCCCCATAAAAATATCTTTCTCTCGTCCTCTCACTGTAGACTACGTGTTTTTGCATGCGTGGTATTGATCTTTCGTGTGGCATACATAGTCAAGAAATATTTTAATAAAACTTGGTATGTCTACACACACATTGGGCTTTTATTTAAAACGTGTGGTGGAGAGCAGTAGCTAATTGATTTCACTTACAAAACTTTAAAAAGCGCAATTGTGCAAAATGTAATTTTACCTATTAGAAACCTGGTGCTAGTGACACTGAAAACTATAAGGTCGGCATATTAATTGTTTCTGAAATCAGCTCCATACAAATACGCAACGCAGCAACCGAAGCGCGTAAATTGCATATGGGAAGAGTGCCTGGTTTTAAGCAGGTGGTTCAGTATATTAACTTCACACCAAGCAGAAAATTACTAATATATCTCCAGAAATAATGAGCCTTGCCGTGTGTCTTCGTCGTATTTCAACTCATGAGTGAAAAAAAAGATTCCAAGCACACATAAACCACACATGTATCCACACAGTATCATACATGCAGCCTTCTTCTGAGGGAACCTTTAAAAAACACGCATGGATTCTTGTAGAGTTAATATATGCAAATCTGAAGCAAATAAGCATCCGCTTCATATTTTTCTTAATGTAAAAAAGTTCCAGTGGAATGCATCTTGGCCCTGTACAGACTATGAAAAAGCCTGTGGCTTAGGTCAGACCAACAAACTGAGCTCTGCATAAATATTTTACACACTAATATTTTCACTGGTGACTCGCTGACTTCCACAAGACTGTCAATTGTATTAAATGAGTTTACATTATGAAGTCTCAAATCTCATTCCGATAGGGCAGCACCGGGGTCGTGGAAAAGAGGGGGTCAGGACACAAAATGAGAGAGGAGCAGAAACGCCAGAAGGCTTGCTGACCCGTGGGATTCTGCAGCAGTGGCTAATAGGATTTATTAGAAGATGTTGCATTGTAGGGTAGAAAAGAATTGCAAGTATGATAAGGCGGCTGCTAAACGCAACGGAAAGAGAGTGAGCAATGATTCATGACAACCATTGAGACTATTTTCAACAGCTGTTGGTGATCTACGAAACTAAAACTATAATTAGGCCTCGGTCACATCTATGTAATCTAACTACTTTCACAATGTACAATCATTGATCACCGTTAAAACATTGGAAAGGACCCGGTGACCAAAAAAAAAGAATTTTCGAAAGGCCTGCATACAGATAAAATATGTAGCTTAACTACATCGTGTTTTCATGTTTATAAACACTACATGAGAGTGCAAGTTGACAGTGATGTCTGTATCA
The DNA here is from genome assembly GCA_027481765.1 of Tenualosa thibaudeaui. Taxonomy (NCBI): domain Eukaryota; kingdom Metazoa; phylum Chordata; class Actinopteri; order Clupeiformes; family Clupeidae; genus Tenualosa; species Tenualosa thibaudeaui. The sequence continues at coordinate 12,042,833 of JAIFZK010000013.1, forward strand.
ACGACGTTATACCTGTCACTCTGGCCAATGGTCGGTTGACCAGTCATTTCATGCACCTTCCCAAGCATACTGGTCTGTTGAAGCAGGTTCCTGCACAACATTTAACAATTACCAGAATACTGTTGGGCTTAAACACGCGCATGCCATTTGACTAACCTTTCGTGCAGACATCTTAGGTGTCTAACATCCAGACGCACTGGCGACCAACACAACGCATTGGCAGTCTAGGTTAGACTACTTACTGTCTCTCATATGATAGTGATGGACAGATGAAGCTTTAATTTGCGGTTACGTAGGCACAGTCCGTGTAACCATGGCCTCGTCTTGTCTCCTGGTTAGTGGAAAATGACTTAGTTCGGCCAGGGAGTGACATGCAGTAGTTGAATGAATTGTAATGAATTGTAGATTTTTTCATTGGGACTCTATGATTGCATTTCTAATTCCAAAACACCAGCGCACACAGGAGATAAAGAGGAAACGATTTATTTTCTTCCCACTCGTTTTGAGGAGTTTTCTCTTGGCGACGAGGAATAGGTTCTCGTGTATGCCAACTCGCTTGCCTAGCGTTACACATTGTATCTAGTCAGGGATGATTGTTATAGCCTTGTGAATTTCAAGTTAATTTTACGTGAGTATGTGCCGACAACCTCGACCTTTTTGTGGAGACGTGGGAAAAAATGAGTTGGCAGCATTGAATCTCATCAAAGCTTCATTCAGAAGAATTGGACAGTTCAAACAGTAATGGAGTGATGCTGAGGATATTTGAGTTACCAGAATGCTAAAATAAATCCCTAACCTCTGATATAATTTACTTTGTTTAGGTGAACATGTTCATATTTGCATTGTTTGACATTAAGCCTAACAATTGTTTATAACTAAGTCTACACGTCTTCAGCTCCATGAGTCTAAGATTTAGCAGATTAATGTACATGAAAAGTCTGATGGTAAAAGAATCAGCTTGAGTGCTCTTGTGTTCACCAATACTCCTCTTTGGTACAGCCTACAACATTCTGTTCTACTGTCTACTGTTTATAACTGTATTATTGTAGGCATGTGTCAGTACACATGCAAGCATTTGTATGTGTATCTCTGTCATATGTCTGCGCTATCATGGTTCAGTTCATGTTTTTTTTCCCAATCCACTGGATGATCTACATGCACGTACAGGCTGCAAGGCCGGTTGCAGTCTATGTCTTGGTGTCTGAGACATCAGAAATCAAAACTGAGATGGTAATAGATTTCACACAGGTCAATGCCTTGGCCAGCCCTCACCCTCTGCCTTGACCTGTACAGTACAGCTATCAAAGGCACAACACGTGAGAACATGTGTTCCTCCCAGAGGCACATACACTCTGTCTGTGTGTGTGTGTGTGTGTGTGTGTATGTGCAGCCTTGCATTTACAGACACAGTATGGATTAGACTTGCAGTTTAAAATGTTTCCATTACTGAGTTATGTGAACATATCTGCATATGTTTGGATATATTTAAGTGTGTTATATAACATAAGAATGCTGATTTATTTATTTGCCTTCATTTGTTTGTGCACAGGACAGGTATAGTCTATGCATGATTGTGTCTACGCTAAGAACAACTGATGCAACTGGAGACAAGCTCTCTCTCATGACTGTTCCATCCAACTTCTTTTTAACTGGGGCACAGCAAGCTTCGTTGGGCAAAATCATGCTGGCGCGACAGTGATGCATGCCCCCTAAATCCCAAATCCGTAGATCATCGCCTCGGATTCGACTGGAACACCATGTTCACGCTGGAACATTGCGCTTGTGCTTGAGAGAGATATAAAAATAGGGGGTAAAAGAGAAAATGCTGGTCGAGTGATATTAAAGTTATTTTTGTGTTCTTTGCTGAACATCTGTACTTCTGTCCTTTGCTTTCTCCCTTCTTATTCTTCCCGTCTCTCTGACCCTCAACAGTGCGGCTCGTGCGCTTGTGTCCGTACAGTGACCGAACTTCCTGTCCCCTGTCTGGAAAATGTATGGAACTTTGGGAGGTCCTTAGGTTAACCTGGGCATTCACCAAAGAGGACACTGCATTCTGCCTTATGGAGGATATGCTGGTTGTACAGAATATGCTGGAACAAATGCAAAGGACCGACAGCACAATGCTGATCTAATGTAGACTAGAACTACAGAATCTCAACACTTACTCTTAGTGTATATTGAGTAATGAGTACACACTAAATAGACACACAAACATGCACAGAGTATACTAAATAGACACATACAAACTTGAGCAGAGTACACTAAATAGACACACACAAACACGCACAGAGTATACTAAATAGACACATACAAACTTGAGCAGAGTACACTAAATAGACACACACAAACACGCACAGAGTATACTAAATAGACACATACAATTTTTTTCACTCATTGCAAAAGAGAGACTGAAAGACTTTATGTTGTCCTGTAGTTGGTTCCAGTCTCCAGCCTGCAGTGTCATTGAGGTCCCACCATCTGGAAAACCACCAGCCCGAACAGCTTACGTCATCATTTCTGCCGCCTCATGAATATTCATAGCCTGGCACCGCTGGCTGCCATGGAGCAGTACACCGAACTGGGGGGCACGCTGGGGTTAACTCAGGAAGGACCCCTAGCTTCATCTGACCATTGCACTGGTAAGGGCAGAGGGAACGATCAAGGCCTGGTTCCTGTATCTTCAGTACCTTGGTGCAGAGTTGGTAACCCCACTTCCTTCTCCTACACCACCACCCCTCCCCCCACCCATTTGCCTCCCTCTCACTCCTGTTCCACTGCTGCAGAGGTGTGAATGCAGAAGCACTGAGCTAACCCCAAACCTGTGCCAGGAGAGGGTGTGTGTGTGTGTGTATGTGTGTGTGCACGTTGCTGTGCTGCAGTCTATATACATACTGGCCACTTCTGATGTCAGCAAGGGGGGAGAGAGATTGAGGCAAAGTCCTTGCTGTTGTCCTTTGAGCTTAATGAGACGTTGTTCAGTGGTTATCAGGTAAAAGCTTGTGTGTCTGTGTATGTGTGTGTGTGTCTGTCCTGTGGAAGGTTAGAGTTTTGATGATGAAGCTATGAAGACTATAGTGTACAGATGCCAGCTTTTGTTTGTTTGTTTATTTATTTGTTTGTTAGTGTTGAGGTGTGGTACAGGGAGGCATTCCCTGTATTTACTCCCCCATTACTGAGGCAAGTACCTTGACCTTTCCCTGCCCACTGAACCATGGACGATCCAAAGTGTATAAAAACAAGTTTTGCATTCATTAAAAATAGTCATCTTAAAACCGGATCATTGGCATCATCTTAAAACTTAACCTGATCATCCTAATTCTTAATTTTGTTTTTTATAAAGACACACACAATTATAGTAGATACAGTATATTGCGTATGAAAACCCTATCATACAAATCAGGCCAAAAAACAGCATACCAGTGGCTGTAGATATTGCATTAGGATGTCATAGAAGATGGAGCCTGCTGTGCAGTGCTGCATGTGTTTTACGACTTGTTGCATTTTTTAAGGGGTGTTAATGAACCACTATTCCCATGACATTTATATGTTGCCTGTGATTTGCACAAACAGATCAATGAACTTTATAGATTTATTGGCAGAATCTCTCTAGTTGGCTAATGTAATAGTATCAGAGGTTAGGTTTATTATACACATGACTGAACATCCCTCTTTTTATACCGCCCTTTTTCATCTCTCTCTATTCTCAGAACAAAACAAACTAACAAAAAAAACAGGACTGCAGCTATTGTGGGATTTTAACCTGTACTCAGCTGCCTGTCCAGGTGACTGTGACTGGTGAATTATAGTGTGCAATTAACAAACATCTGCAGCCTTTTCATCCCTATGACAAAGGATTGGGTGCATACGTGGTCAACACTGCATCACGCTCAATATTCCCTGAAGGGCCTCCAGGGTCTTTCTTCTAACAACACGGTCATCTGACTTCTGACATCTGACTTTATTGGCTGATAGTGACCTAGTGAGTCCATGATTGTGGTTGCTGCATTGACTACTGTGTCTCTGGAGAAAGCCATAGTAGCTGAATATGGATATAAATCCTGATCAGTCAAAACAGCAAATGAAAATGCTATGGTGGCTATTTCATGGTGCTGTATTAGTCCCAGGGAGGCCTTATTCCAAGATGGATATTGTTTGTTTGTCTACGTGCCTGTGCTGTGTGTTAGGCAAATTGAGGGCGTGAGTTGTGTTCCTGCCTTCAGTTGACCTTGGGGGGAATGTGGTGGGGGTGGAGGTGGGGATGGGGGTGGGCTGCTTCTGCCACTGAGATGATCGAGTTTTGTGCATGTGTGTGTGTGTGTGCATGTGTGTGTGTGCATGTGTGTGTGTGTGTGCATGTGTGTGTGTGCATGTGTGTGTGTGTGTGTGTGTGTGTGTGTGTGTGCATGTGTGTTTGTGTGTGTGTGTTGACACGCTGAGCTGTGAGACTGGGTGTCGGCGGTAAGAGAGTTTACACATGGGAAGCAGTGAGTAGGAGGAGGGCATCAAATGCTTGTGCTCTGAGGGTCATCGCCGAGGAGATCAAAAATGCAGCCCACATTCAGCATGGGCCGTGGGAGGAGAAGTGTTTGAACACTGAGGGACTGAACACCAACTAAGGGTCTGACCTAACCCCTTTCTGTGTGTGTGCTGTATACATATGTTCAGGTGTAGACTAATGACAGTGGCAGGGCATGGTAAAGCATGCGTAGGGTCTGGATTGGCCATGTGTATGATAGCTTGTTCTTTGTGTGTGTTTTGATGTACATGTAAACATATGTCATTATATGTGTGAGAACACAGTAGACAGTGCATCCGCATTAAAGAACATGAAAAATGCCCTGAGGGAAAGGGAGGAAGGGATGTGACTCCATTCAGCACAGTATGGGTGTATGTTTGTGTGTGTGTGTGTGTGTGAGAGAGAGAGAGAGAGAGTGAAGAAGGAGAAGATGATGAAGAAGAAGAGGTAGAAGAAAAATTAGGTTTGCATGTGTGCTTTAGGTTGTGACTGGTTTTTGGTCATGTGTTTGTGTAGCAGAGATTGATTGTGAGTGATTTGTCAAAAAAAGGATGCTTGAGTGGGCATGTGTGAGTGTGAGTTTGTATGTGTGTGTTTATGTGTGTGTTTGTGTTTGTTTGTGTGTTTGTATGTGTGTTCATGTGTGTGTTTTTTTTTGTTTGTGTGTTTTGTGTTTGTATGTGGGATCATGTGTGTGTTTGTGTTTGTTTGTGTGTTTTGTGTTTGTATGTGGGATCATTTGTGTATCTGCGTTTGCTCGATAAAGCAAGAGTGCTCTAGCCAAGAGGAGGTCAGTATTGAGTAGAGAGGAGCAGAACAGTCTCATGAATGTTTAATGGAACAACTTCATTATCTTTGTGTGTGTGTGTGTGTGTTTGTTTGTGCGTGTATGTGCATGCATGAACATTGTGTGTGTGTACTGACTGGCAAAGACAAGATGGTGTAAGTGGTCTCTCATGATAGAAAATAGAGAAGCTGTGCATGAACAGAGACACCGTAGGAATACATTCTAGAAATTATACTGGAAAAAGAAAATGAGGTCTGAGAAAGGAGCAACAACAATACATTAAGGGCTGCCTCAGTAGGCTGCAGGCTTGAGAACAAGTCAAGGAAATACATCTTGTTTCAGGAACAGTGTGTGACTTCAGCATTGTGAGATTAAGTGAAAAAAAACACCATCAACTGCGTGTGATGGGTTGTTTTATTGTTTAGCTAAGATGACCCTGGAACAAAATGAAACAGGTCGCTCCCCAGATGCGACAGTAAAAGAAACTGTGCTGCTTGGCTGGTGCTGAGCATGCAGGCATGCAAGAGTTATTTTCACTCTGTAAGCCTGATCCCACCTCATCCTATACACTCCCTGACAGCCCAACGGAAGGTTCAAGAAGGCTGAGTTCAGAGTTATAAGAAAATGAGCTCTCAGTGGACTTTACCAGTATACCAGTGTGCATGTGCGTTTGTGTGTGTGTGTGCATGTTTTTGTGTATGTGTGTGTGTGTGTGTGTGCATTTATGTGTCTGCTCTGTATTTGTTTATGTGTGATGGACAGAACAGAAATCTTTAGAAATTAGTGAAATCGAAAGCAGAAAGGAGATTAGACATTAGACAGAAAGATTGCCATTTAGTAGCTTGTAGTCACACAGTATGTGTGTGTGTGTGTGCGCGGGTGTGTGTGTTTGTGTATGTGTGTGTGTTTGTATATTTGTGTGTGTGTACATGCATGTGTGTGTGTGTGCGTATGTGTGTGTGTGTATTTATGTGCCTGCTCTGTATTTGTTTATGTGTGATGGACAGAACAGAAATCTTTAGAAATGAGTGAAAGGAAGAGCAGAAAAGAAATGGAGACATTAGACAGAAAGATTGGCATTTACTAGCTTGTAGCCACACAGTATGTGTATGTGCGTGTGTGTGTGTGTGTGTGTGTGTGTGTACATGCATGTGTGTGTGCGTATGTGTGTGTTCGCGCCTGAGCATTCTCTACTGTGATGGTTTTGGCAGGGTCTTACCATTATCCTTTCCACCTGTCGCTCACCTGCTCTCTCAATTAAACGGCCCACTAAGCACACCCACTCGCCTCGCCAGCGAAGATGCAGTGCCAGCACTGCCACCCCAGCAGTAATGCCTGCTTGCCTGCCACCTCTTAGGATAGAGTGAGAGAGAGAGAGAGAGAGAGAGAGAGAGAGAGAGAGCCACAACCCACCGATCTCGGATCAGTCTTAGCCATCTACACACAACACTCTCTATTGGGAAAAGGAGGCTTTGTGAAACCGGTTTTTCAGACCAGCAGTTGAAGGCAAATGGAAAGCAGAGATTTGTGGGGTTCCTCTTCCTCATCCACAACCCAAACACCCCGCCACCCCCACCCCTGACATATGAAATGATTTCTGCTCGCCAGGGTGGGTTTTAGGGCCTTAAATCTCCTGCTATCAGCGAGTGCCACACAGCACACAGCAGTCATGCACAGGCTCAGGGGGCTTTAGCAGACAGACAGAGGCTAGCTTTTCCAAACGACTGGATCCATCCCCGTTGGATTGGGCTCTCACAAACGTAACACGTAATAGAAGGTTCTGGTCCGGGTATGGGAGTGAAGAAAGGAGATTTTTCCGATAGGGCTGAGAGTCCTGACAGATACTGTTCAGACCCTGGGTACATTGTGTGGGCCTCTGTGGTGTCTTAGGCAATTAAAAATAGATCTGGGGTGATGAATAGTGACAGCAGTGCACTGCTGAGTCCTGCGGTTTGCAGGTAAACTACAGAAAGTTCATTCATGTGGCCATGCAGGTTTACAGTCCTTTCCTTTTCACATCTGAGGATGAGAGCCTGCTTGCAAAATTGCAAATACAGTCTCACACAGCTGCCTGCACAAACATACACACATACACACACACTGACACACGCACACACACACACGCATGCACACACTCATACAGAGACACACACCTTCTGTGTATAATATTGTACATGTTTACATGTTTACAGCTGTATGACTGCCAGATATCGGCAAAAAGAAAAAGAAAAAGGCTATTGTCATTTTTGACCGCCCTACAACCACCATCAACATAATCATGATCATGATCATAATTGATTTGCTCATCATCTTCATCTCATCATCATCGTCGTCATCATCATTATGTGTTTCACTGCCATCCCTGCAGGAGCCCCAGTGAAAAAAAAAAAAACACTGCTATATTTACAATTCATGCCTCTGTTGTCTGCAGTGTTTTTTGTTTCTTCGAATACGTTTGAAATGGGCATGTTTATTTATGCGTGCCTGTTCCCTTCATTGTTCTCGGCGGACCCTAAGTAGGTCTTACACACATTTATTTGATTTTTATTAAAATCAAAAGCATTTACATAAAGACCACAATAAAAATGTGAAATAAATCGATACTTTTGTTTATCTTTTTTATGTCCCTTATCCCTTGTCCCTTGTGATCTCTCTTTCTCTCTCTTTTTTCCCTCTCTCACTCTCTCTATCTGTCATGCACACAGGCACTTGCCTCACTACTGAAATAGCACTGAATTAATTTTATCTTCATGAATAATTTTGATGTTTCCTAATCTTAATGGCACAACTCATCATGTGTCATGCAAGACGTGTCGGGCTAATTGATGCCCCTGAAACTGGTCTCCTCTCATCACGGCTCCTATTGTGCCCATTCCTACAGCCCGATCAGTAAAGGTGCGGAGCCTCAACCCTAACTGACAATGGCGCTGCTACAGTAACAGATCATGATCATATCTGTCATGATGCGAGACAGATACTTCAGGCAAAGTGGCTGCATTAATCACTGACGTTAATCACACTGACTAATGCGGGGAAGAGGAACCGCCAGCTATTTATTATAGCGGTTTTATCATCAGCTCCTGTTATTTATGGATGTTCGTGGGGAGATAACATGTGTGGGGCATTTATCACCCGGGGGTAATGGGTTCGCCGCTCAGGTGATTCAGCGCAGGGGTTGGGGCTTGAAAGCACGAGGGCAATTACAGTAGCTTGAGTTAATTTGGGGTGAAATAGGAAAATTGTAGCAGGACCTCCAACGTCACTGCAGCATTGCCGTAGAGCTCTGCTTGAAATGACCTTGAGAGCTTGTAACGAGAACACAAAATGAATGCACAGAGAAAGAGGGGAGGGTGGGAAGGGAGAGAAAGAAAGAAAGTGAAATTGTTTTCAGAATATGGGGGCAATGTCACATGCAAACTCATAAAGACGATTGTATTATATGAGAAAACAGACAGATAAGCACATTAATGAGAACTGACTTTGGTCTAGCCATCAAACTATGAGAAGGGTTTTTTTACCATCTTATGTCAACTGGTGTACATAATAAACATTCCCATTGACCCAAGGACACAAAGTCGACCTTCACAGTGTTCTGTGCTTTTGCTTGTACCTGATGTTTGATCAGCCTTTGTGTTCTTGCAGTGGGGATGTGCTATGAAACTGCCACCTGGGGTGACACGCAGGCAGAAGAAGAGGTGGATATGGGAACATGAATAAAAAGAAAAATGAATGGGCTGAATGGGAAATGAAAGCGGGCTCAACTGAACTCAGAAGGATGTGTTAGGCCCTTATGAAAAACAACCACAGGCAGCCCGAGCCTAAAACAGAGAAGGAACAACAGCACCCTGTAATCAACAATAGACGTCTGCTCTTAACACTTGGTTGCTGTGGGGGTGCATGACGTAGGTTGTGATATTTACCAGTGGGGAAATGTCACACATGCGCATATACACAAACACGCACACACAAGCACACACACACACTGTCTGTCAGAGAGCACTTTGGAGGGAGAGCATTCATTACCAGGTTCTTTTAGCAAGAGAAAAAAATAGCCTCAGCTCTCCACCACCACAGGGCTCGCTCGGTTTGTGTGTGACATACGGAGGCCGTCATGCAATTAGCTGGCAGTCAGAGAGCGGCAAGGCCTACGGCTGTTTCCTGCCTGGCTAAGAGCACCCCTACTAATCCATCTGTGTCACATGTGCGTCAATCACTTGCTGAAGCAGGTGGGACTGAACTGCCTCGGAGAAACCACAGGCTTTGTCTGTTTTTTTAGTGCAGTATTTGTTTAGTTTTGATACGTGAACATTGAGTTCTGAACTTACCATTTCTTTTGTTCGTGTGTATGTGTGTGTGTGTGTGTATGTGTATGTTTCAGAGGGAGTGTGTTCTCCACATCCATTTGAGGAGTCTGCACACACTCTCTTCAATCGATCCTCTCTCGTTTTTGAAGGTGTCCTGTGATGGAGTGTCCATGCGAAGAGACCTGTGTGCATTCTCCCAGCCTTCCAATTGATAAACACATGCACACGCAAAGCAGCGGCCATCTTTCAGATGCATTCATAAATACAGCAGCCCATGAGCCACAAGCCAATTAAGCCGTAAAACTAGCCCATATCCAATGCCAAAGAAGAAGCAGAAAAGTTTAGGAGTCTGGAGGCTACGAGGGCGCATTAGCAGTGATGGATGACGCGATCCGTTTTAAGCCGTTATAAACGGAACTCACTTTTATATTACTCATAAACAGGCATGCTGGCTATTAGGGGTCCATTCATCAGCTTCCTCTCAGTGTGACCAATGAGACAACCCCGTAAGTGGCCGCAACGGAAAGTTCTGGACGAGCTCTGGAAAATGTCCCATAGGGGTCCCCAGGGGGAGGTTTGTCTGGGCCCAGAGATTGCCTCGGGCAGGCAGTGATAGTGGTGGAAGTGGACGGATGTCGTGCTAAGCACAGTGTGAGTGAGTGCATTAAGGTCCAGTTTGCAGTCCATCGCCGCAGCCACTTATGTGAGAGAGGCGAGAGTCGGTCAGAGCTCGTAAACAGGACGTGGGCATTACATCATCAAACCTTGGTGCAAGAGGCACTGATGGAACCTTTTGTTGGATCTGGAAAGAGTTTGGGAAAAAGCTCCTGGAGTAGTACTTAGCCTGATGGCTTCAAGCTCCCTGCGCTCAATCAAAAGGAAAACGAGATGATCTTTCTGTTGGGGGCCTAAAAAAATGCTGTCATTACGAAAGTTTTTTTTATGTGTGACAGTGATGGAACAAAGTGCAATTTGCTGGCACGGTGCGAGTCCTTTACTCTGAAATGGTTTCAGCAATCAGATGAGAGTGAGACCAAAAAAGGCATATTTTATTACAGAAGTTCAGGTCCTCCATATAGATGATCATTTAGAAGTTAGTCCTCTGGCAGAGTCTTGATTTAGAACCCAAAGTTTGCTTTTGAAATAGAAAGATAAATCACACAATGTAGAGGTATTAGTCAATTAGACATTGTAAAACTTGCGCTTTGGATACAAAAGTGAGTTTCTGGGACATTTCTTTTAATCATGGTTGCAGTTCATGAACTGAAACAGAGTGCAGTAGAATTTACTGCAGCCAATTACACAGCTACATTTGACCAGGCAGACGTTATTCGTCCCTAAAGCCCCAGAATGTCTGATTTAACTGCTAGTATCAGAAGGAGCTTTCGAGCTTTCGAGCTGGGTGGAACAAGAGTGGTGATTGAAGTGAGTCAGGGTGGTGCTAATGAACAGTCAGAGCTACACTGACAGCCCTTACCCAGCCCTTGAGCAATGCATCCCATGGAAACTTCTAAAAGGGCATTGCAAAGGTATGCATATACCATGTCAGTGACATCTTCTTCCTCCACACACACACACACACACACACACACACACACAGACACACAACATGCTAGCATTTTCTGTAATCACCTTTACAGTGGCAAGCTGTTTGTGGCCCTTAGATCAGCAGCTTGCCCAACAATGGCCATGATCAGAGCCAGAGAGCTGGGCTCTCTCCCAGGAGGGGGTCAGAGTGGACCTGGAGGGGAGAAGGCCCATTTCATTAAATCCAGTGCCTATAATGAATGGCGGCTAGGCCTAAGCGATAGTGGAGAGCAGAAGGGCACATCGGGGAAAACAAAGAACTAACGCAAGTCTTTGTGATGAAACACGTATACACTCATACATCTACACAACTCACTCATACACACAGACACACATGTAGCACAATAAAGCTGTACAAACTGCTGAGTTGGTGTTCCATCACACAGTGAACACAAGGGAACAAGACAAAAGGCATGTCTGACAAGGATCACAACATGTTTGATAAATCAAATTAGACTTTCACTATAATGTAAATGTGCATGATTTGCACAACTGCTGGGCTATTATGCCATAACATTGTGTGTGGATGCCTGAGACGTTCTTTGTATTGAGCTTTGTGAACTTTCTTTTTGACACTGGAGGTTGAGATACCTCATGTTGTGAAGGCACTGTTAACTGAGATCCTGTACAGCTGCCATGGCAGCAGCGATGAATGCCAAGTAAGAATGAATTCCAAAAACCATTCACACTTTCTGTCCTGCCTTCAGCCCATCTCTCTGAATCACTGGTGTGAAGATTAAAATGAGAGCCTAGACCAGCGCAGTTGCCAGAGGACTGCTCTTCCACCTGTCTGAGCCTCTCCCACTGGACCACAGGGATCCCATTAAAATGGGGTCCAGAGTGGCTAAGGCAGCTAAGGGCTAGCTGCTGTAACTGGTGCGTTAGGTGATGGTAGGTTCTGTGGTCTGGAACTGGCTGTTACCTTTACTGTTGCTGGTAGTTTTAAATACCCCTGGGGGAAACTCGAGAGGAGTATCATTAATCTGAGTCCTGTCACACACATCAAATCATAACCTGGTTGATGCAACATATTCCCATGGTTCCTTCTTTATGTCGTCCAGTTGTGGAGTGGGTTGAACACGTTCATTTGTCACCGAAGAACAGTTTCTTCTCTTCATGTTTGATTTATGTAGAGGAAGCATAAACACTTATGAAATGTATTCCACCCACATATTGTGCCTTTTCAGTTAAAAGCTAGCAGCTAGATGACTAAATGTTTTTTTTTAGGTTTAAATCTGATGCTGATCTGATTCAGGAACACACTGTCATTGTTCTGTGTGGGTTTTAATCTGTTGTACATCAGATTCAAAATCAGAGAGCTTGAGGCCACAAAAAGCTAACATTAGCATTTCATGTAGCACACCAGCTTTGTTCTCTTACATCTTAATTCCTTTCCCTGCTGAGGAACTGCCTCCCACATGCTCCACTCTTCCTTAAACACACTCTGTTGTCTTTTAAGAAATGAAAAGAGAGGAGGGATAAGAGGGAAGCTCTGTTGTCTTCTTTTTAAAAAAATTCCAGAGCAAAAGATGTTTTATTTTTGCCCCAGCGAGCTCAGGCACCTCTTCAGATCCGCTGCTTGAAGTCTGACATCCACAATTACATAACTGCGCAGCAAAGCCGAGCCCCACATACATAGAAAATCTCCGGAAAAGTCAAATGCTTTCTCATGGGAGAAATCACTTAGCAGTAAGTGAGTAATGGTTTTACTGACCGTTACAGTGTTATAATAGAGAGTATTAATCATTCAATCCCTCTGACTCACTCTGCATACAGTTCTCGCTTCTATATTTGGTCATCACCTCTCTCTTGTTCCCTTAGCTTTGCGTCCTCTTTTTTCTCATCTCTATCCTCCAATTCTCAGTTGTTAATGAGCTTGGCTTTGCAGCTGGGGCCTCTTGTGGCCTCTTTAAAAGGCTTTTGTTGTTCTTTGTTTATGACATTGTTGTACACATTTATTTTTTTATCAAATCATTTGAGTTTGACCCATTTAAAGGTCCTTGCCATGTTGTGAGAGTCATGAAAACGACTGATAACAATGCTAGCTTTCTTTGCTCTCTCGCTCTCTCTTACTCACTCTTGCTCCCTTGCTGTGCTGTGCTAGGATTGTTACACCACAGGAGAGTAATGCTAGAGGATTGGAGGCTTCACAGACAAATGCAATGGTATCATGTCCTTGCAGTCCACATGAATACTGCTCCAAGTTGCATAAAGGCTCAGTTGCTCTCAATGCCTTCTGTTCACCATCAGAAAAGATTATACAAACTAGGAGAAGATTATTCATGTATTTTTAATACGCAAACCTCAGAATGTTTGTTGGATTGTTTTTCAGTACGAACTGTTCTGTTATTCTGGGCCAAGTAGATGTGTAGGCTATTGTACATTATGTTCAAAAGATATTCTTACGACTTGATTGCTGTAATGTGAAATTAGATGGCTTCAACAGCATTAAGCATTCAGAGAGCATATACAGTGACTGCACTGAGGCAGGATGCTGTTTATTGTCATCTGAGCCCCAGCAAGAGTAGGGTTGAGAGGGTCTAAGAAGTCAGTCCCGCGTTGCAGCCAGTAGCAAGCACTGGGATTAGATGAGGATGTTACTCAGTTTTACACACACTCTCAGAAATTGATGGCTCTTTTGTTGAATGTTTTAATAGTCTAGGGTATGGGCCCTTATTCACTCTCTCTCTCTCTGTTTCTCTCTCTCTTTCTCAGTCTCTCTCTCTCTCTCTCTCTCTCTCCCTGTGCTCCTCTTCCTTGATGAGACTGACAGTAATAAGAGAAATGTTTGCACAGCTCCTCCTTAAGTAAATCTGATTTATTAGTTTATTCCGAGTGGCGGGTGCACAGGCCTTGTGTGTATGGACTCGCCTGTGAACACATTTACATTTAGAGGGCTTTTCTTTTACTGTGGCTGCTGGACTGATAAGGCAGCTGATTTATGGGTGCAGACCTAGTACTACTTCTCTTCTCTTCCCAAACACACTTACTCTAATGGGGAACTTTCACCCAAAAATGTTAGCTCCAAAATACAATATTGATGTAATCATACTATCACCCATTTTAATATGGTTTACTGGGGATAAGTGTCTGGTCCTTTTCTGTAGAAAAAAACTATTGGAGTCATTGAAAGGCATATAACTGTTTTTTATGGACCATTACATCATAGCTTGCTTTGCTGAGTTTATGTCTGTGTATTTGTGTGTTGCTATTCACATTTATGTGTTTGTGTATGTGTGAGTGTGTGTGTGTGTGTGTGTGTGTGAGTGAGTGAGTGTGTGTGTGTGTGTGTGTGTGTGAGTGAGTGAGTGTGTGTGTGTGTGTGTGTGTGTGTGTGTGTGTGTGTGTGTGTGTGTGTGTGTGTGTGTGTGTGAGTGAGTGAGTGTGTGTGTGTGTGAGTGAGTGAGTGTGTGTGTGTGTGCTGTGCGAATTTCAGAAGCTGTTTTTAGGAGGAGGATTTCAGCACTGCATCTGCCAGGTGTTTGCCCTCATTGCCCCCATCAGTTGGCAGTCTGGAATGAAGCGCTGCCCATCTGTGAGCAGAGAGTATACACAGAAACACTCACACACACACATATACACACACACACACACACACTCAATCAATCAAGACATCCATACACATTCACTGAGCTCTCTGTTTCTCTCACTCATTTGAACTCTCTCTCTGTCTCTCTCTCTTGCTGTCTCTCTTTCACACACATACATACATACATACACACATTCACACAAAATGTCACAAGTGCACATAATACCTATTCACAGCCAGACTCACAGCCTCTCTCTCTCACACAAACACACACACACACACACAGGCAACATTAACACACAAATGTGACCCCCCCCCCACACGTGGCAGCACAGGCCACTCCTGATGCCGAGCCTCATGCTTTGGGGGCCTCTGCACTCCCCTCATTAGGAATCCGACATTACACGGCACTGGCAGGAAGGACACTTGGTCGCCGCTGATTCCTGAAAGGAATTCTCTCACGCTTAAAAACGATTTACGGAGTGGGAGAGAGCAGATAGCACGAGACACAGATGAGAGAGGAAGAGTGAAAGAAACAGAATAAAGGGCCTGTAAGAAAGCCCTTCTGCCACGCAATGTCGGCTCCCCATTTGCAGGGCATTGCATCTGAGAATAATGCCCAGTTAATATGGCAGGGGACAGCGATTAATGTTAGGGGCAAATGAGAGGAAGCGTGCAGGATTTAGGAGTCACTCTGCTTTGTGTAATCCACCTTATAACCTTCTCTTGTCCTTTCAGACACATCCTCTTTTGGTTCAGTGCTTACTTGTCATAGATTTCTATTTAAACCTTGTGTGTTTAAACCATGAGTGTGTGTTTGTGCCCAAGTGTGTGTGTGTGTGTGTGTGTGTGTGCATGTGTGTGTGTGTGGAGGGGGGTAACTCTTTACATTACAGTCTGTGAGTTATTGTGTAAGGAGTAGGTAAGAACCACAAACAAATATAGAAATGTATGTGTAATATTGTCATACAGTAATTACAAAGTAATTACAAGTACAGGATATGTAAGACCTTAAAAACATTGGCAACAAATGACATACACTGTAGCAAGAGATAAACTACACTATGGGGAGAACTGAGACAAATTAAACAAGTTATAATGACAAGTTTTTAGGAAAAATAGGGTTAAATGTGTAACAATATTTTACAGCTCACACATCCAGTGTTGGAGTTTAGTTACAGGTAGTTGTGGGGAATTTGAGTAAATACTCTGTGCTTGGTCTTTACGGTAACGGTAAAGATGTTAGGGTGTGATTACTAAGTCACTACATATATCATAGCTTTGTTTCCTTTTTTATTTGAAATCTTACTAAAGCGGTTATTTGGAATACGTTACCTTGGAAACTACTTCACGGGTCATCCGTAGTAGCCAGGCTAATTACTCTAGAGTTTTCCTTGCCAGTGCGTATCTATTTTGTTGCTATTTTGTCTTACTTATATATTTGTAATTATGACAATATTACACATACTTTTCTATTGTGTTTCGTTGTTCTTACCTACTCCTTACACAGTAATTCACAGACTGTAATCTAAAGCATTACCATGTGTGTGTGTGTTTTGGCAACTGTGGTGGAAATTCCCTTGAAGTTACTCATTTGCACACTGTAAAAGCTTATTTTTGGAAGACCTGAGGGGGATCTGAGCAGAGCAAGCAGTCATATTTTAGAGTGAATAATTTGCATTGCATGGCTCTGTGAAAGCACTCTACATTTCCCAGCGCTACCCCTGTCTGTGATGTGGTCCCTCCTGCTGCTACAGTCCTATTGTAACTCCTCTAGGGAGTGAGTGGAAGAGAGTACTTGGTATCAGTTCACATGACTGACACAACTTATTATTAAAGTGGACATATGAATACTTCCAAACAAATGAAAGACAAACACACGCACAACACACACACTATCACACTCTTAACGCTCATACAAGCACGCACATACACAAGGATAATGCAACAACAACAAACAATGTCTTAACAGTATCAACACCACCACCCCAACTATCACCAGCGCACACCCACATCTGAAGGCGTTTGGGGTTTGGGGTGGTGTGGGTGGCACTCTGTGGATGAACTTGACAGGCTGCGTACGGATCAATGAAGATGACAAACAGTCTGATGGCTGTTTCTGCAGAAGCGGCTCTGACAGTGCAGGGTAATGGAGCGGCCTTCATCTGTAAGGGATGGCTGAAAAATCAACTCTTAACCTCCCCTATCATCTGAATAAATATCAGTGCCTGGTCATGATTAAAATTAATACGAACTCAGCTTCCATCTCTCTGTTTGACATGTACTACTGTCTCACTCCCCTCTCACTTCCCCGCTCTCTCTCTCTCTCTGTCTGTCTCTCTCTTTCCCTGCCTCTTGCTTTCAGATACACACACAGAGAGTTCCCCCATTTCTCTTCCTTGCCTCTCCCTCTCTTTCTCTCTCTCTCTCTCTCACACACACACACACACTAATGCATGGCCGATAGATGAGTCAGGTGCAGCCATGCGGAGGCTGTCGAAAAGGAAAGGGCTGTGCTGGTGCTTTCTGAGACAGCATCAGAATGGATGGGCAGAGGATGAGTGAGAGAGAAAGCGATATAGAGAGAGGGTCATGGGTAATTACATTAGATGGGGCCTGAACCAGTGCACTGCTTGTTTTGTTTGCCATTTGTCTTCAGAGTTTGATTTTGGTGTGTGCTTGCATTTTCCTAAATTGGTTAATGTGATTTTGTTTGTGATTTGTGTTGCTTATAGTTGTTTTCCCTACATTGGTCAGTGTGCTCACTATCTGAAATTACTCAAGTCTCTGTGTGTGTGTGTGTTTCATCTCTTTAAAACTCTAGAAGTTGAGCATTTGAAAACACATGATGAACACATTCTAGAAGACTCACATGTGTATGTTTGAACGTCAACGAACATGGCGCGCGCGCGTGTGTGTGTGTGTCCAAGTACATGCCCGCATGCCCACACAGTACCTGCTCCATAGCGTGCACAATGCAGTCCAGGTTGGCTGTTTGCCAGACCCCCTGTCACCGTCATCCCATCCTCCACCCACTAAGCCTTTGGCCTTATTAAAGTCACCATGTGTGGCTCCCATTACCAGACCCCCCAGCCCCCTTCCTCAATACCAGCAGCCCCTTTCATCCATCCCAACTCCACCTGCTGCATACTAATATCGCTCTCTGAGAGGACACACATGGAGAAGGAAGGAAGGAGATTACTGTAAGATGACTGCAGGAGGAGGAGGAGGAGGAGGAGAGCACTCATTTGGAAAAAGGCACCATATGCAAGTGCAGAAGTGCAGAAGCATAGCGATGCACACAAAGCAATACAATTAACTGATTATAATGAATGTGAGACAGTCATCATATGCATGGCAACTTGTTTGTGGAAGCAGATTGTGTCGGTGTAAAGAAAGTGTCCTTTCTATTCATGTTGAAATGCAAATCTCTCTCTCTCTCTCTCTCTCTCTGACACACACACACACGACAGTAGACAGAATTTAGTCTAGTGGATGAGAGGAAATCTCCATGGCAATAGGGCTTGAGAAGGGGAAAAATAACAGCATGTTTATCACAACAGTCAGTCATGTTTCCAATATTGTGTGCAGTGGCTTTTATGCATTGAATGGCTCACTTCTCACAGTCAATAATTTTGAGTTGTTTGAATTAGTTGTTATTAATCAAGCTGGCAAAAGATCTATACATTTCAAACACTGAGTCATTAGATTGTGTATACATTTAAAACTCTGTGAGTATTGACTGCGTGTACAAAGCTTACTATAAAAAAATACTGTTTTAGATATGAGTGTTTTATGCAGGACTAAACATGAGTATAACATTTTATTTGGAAATTTGGAAGTGATCAAAAGACGTACCTAAAACTTACCACAGAATACTTTGGAATATAGTTAGAGGAAGTGCATTGAGAACACCAAAACAAGGAGACAACTGGCAGTGGATCAGTAGACGTGGTTATATTTCACAACATTTCCACCACTGGGATTAAGTGCCTGTGTGCCAGTGGCATTCGTATGTGCCTATTAGTTGCTGGTCTCCTGTCAGTTATGAATCCGCTTGGACACATTCCTTCAGTTTGCATTTTTAATGAATTTTGGCCATCATCTTAACGACCGGAGCCAGCTATGTAAATTAATTGGACCAAATTAATTGGAGCACTTGGAGGTATTTTATGTAGTACTGCTGAAGCCTCTTCTCCACAAGCATCGCAGCAGCTTTTGGCTATGCTAATGTGCTCATAGGTATGAATTATCTCTGACCTCAGTTAGCGCTACATTAGCGCTTGAACAAACCTGCTGTCTACCGTGTGATGGCAGATTCATCACTAGTAATTTGTTGTATATCCCACTTAACTTCCACCACTTTGAACATGTATTTCTCTCCATAGTGTGTCAATGTAGTAAGCTGCTTTGTTGATTGGGTAGTTTGAACATGTATACATCTTTATATTTGCACGGCCACTCGAGTAATTGAGTTCTTCATGAGGAATTAGACTGTTGTGTATCTGGTTACTCTATTCATATATACAAGCAGCTCTGGGACTATGTGGTCTATGGGCTGAGTCCAGTTTGATCCTGTTTCTGTTAGTAGAGCCAGAGCCAGCTGTCCAACCTGAAGGATCATCAACATTCTGCCCACTGCGGCAGTAACTGCACCAGAGGTGACATTACTACCATGCCTAACAACTTGAGAGACCCACACAGAAAGAGAGAGAGAAAGAAAAAAAGAGAGAGTGTGTGTGTGTGTGTGAGAGAGAGAGAGAGAGAGAGATTTATGCCCTGTGAAGGACTACTTTATCCCTCAAGAGAGAAGAAAGTCAGTGGTCCTCAGGACTCTGTGATGCCTGACTGGTCTGGGCTAACTAAAGGCTTTAAACCAAACCCTGGAACACACACACACACACACACACACATACACACACTCACATCCTAAAGCATACACAAACCCATAAACACACATCCCTTCAACAGGCACCTCACTGCTTGAAACACTGGTGCCATTGCGCTGAAATTGAAATTCATCGATCACATTCAAGAGAGCCACAAATATAGACAGAGGGGTGAAAGGAATGGAATCAAGAATGAAGGAGAAAGTGAAGGAATAATGGAGAGAGAGAGAGAGGGAGTTGGGCCAGAATTCATAATTTTCGCTTCCAGCTCTGTATTGATCACCTTGGTTTGGGTCCTTTTCTCTTCAATGTAATGACAGCTAACTGAACCAATCCTTGAAGAGGTACAAGAGAATGAAAGAGAGGTGGTGGTGTGTGTTTGTGTGTGTGTGTGTGTGTGTGGAGGGGTGTAAGTAGACAAGGAGAGGAGATGTGAGTAATGTGGAGACATAGTTGGGGATGGGGACGGGGGGAGAAAATTAATTTTTTGGCCTTCAGCATTCATTGCACAGCTCTGACTCTTACCCCAGAGTTTTGTTTTTCCTTTCTCCCCTCTTCACTCACATGACGAGAGCCATGCTGTTGCCCCCCTGCTTGGGAGAGATTCTAGAGCTAGGGTTTCCATTGCGATAAGCCCATAATAAAAGTACATCGTGAACCATTAGGAAAACCCTCTCTCAGTTATAACCATCTCAGTGTAGCGGCGTAAATGCTTTTAAGGGGACCGGGCCATGCCTAATGGACTTTCGCCTGAGCTCGCAGTGAGAGGCCATATCATCCAGAGGAGTTTCAGATGCTCAGTGCCCAGTCAGTGGGCCTTCAGGTACAGGTGATGGGATTGCGGTTGTGGGGGTGGGTGAGTGGTTAAGTGGGGTCGACGGTTCATGCGACGGCTAGTTAACCCCTCGGTCTCTTTTCCTTACATCTGAACGTGGTGGATTCCTATGGCAGAACATTACTCTGTCACACACGGCCAGTCACACTGACAAACGCTCATGTAATGGCACACATTCAGCCCGCCTGCATATTGCGCCCCCCCCCCCAACTCGCTGTAAATATCCCATAATTCACAGCGGCGGAGAGATGGTGCTGGTGGACCATTTCAGAGACAATTTGCCCTGTCAGCACACACTGGTAAATATGGGCAATAGACTGGACAGAATTGATGGTAAAGCGTTCTTCCTGTCAGTTAATTTACCTGATGAATGCCCCTCTGTATTTGTGTGGATGCAGTTTTGAATGTGTGTTTATGTGTGTGTGTGTGCACCCCAGCTTTTCTGTTAGTGTTATGGTGTGTGTGTTTGTGTGTGTTTGTGTGTGTGTGTGTAAGTAAATGCACACATTTGTACACTAATGTATCTATAATATATGTATATGTATATAAGTCTGTAGAACATGATATATGTGATTGTGAAGGTCATCGCTGGTGGATTGCTTTCAAGCATCAAATATTTACTCATTATAATTCACTGGGTGTGCAGATATATCTGAGAGTGCGTGCATACTTGTAATTGTGATTTTTAGCTCAGTAATTTACCCATGTGTGTCTACATGGCATTTTACTGGTTGTTTGCATCTGTCACTGTCACTGCATGTATGTGAATGCATCCATGCAAACTGGGCATATTATGTTTATGATTATGAAGAAAATCTTGTCTGCACATTTCTTCAGGTGTTTGAATAAAGAATTGTCTGTGTGAGATTACAGTATTTTAGTCCTGTACACTGTTTTGTGTGGTTTTGCGTGTCTGCATATGCAACGTCTTCACGTTTCTGTGCATTTTATGGGCAAATTTTACTTATTTAATGTCTTTGAATATGCTTTCATTTACATTATGGAGTGCATACAGTATATGACAGCATATGCGTGTTCATGTGTCTGATTACATATGCACAGCCATTAGTCTGTATATATGTGAGTATGTGTATATGTGTACGTGTGTGTATATGTGTGTGTGTACATGTGTGTGTGTGTGTGTGTGTGTGTGTGTGTGTGTGTGTGTGTGGGACTGAGTGAATGATTAGATGCCATCTCAGATGAATATCAGTGTGTGCGCGGGAGAGGCGGAGGGTCATTATTGGCTCAGTGGGCTCTAATGATGTGGGGTGGTGAAGGGGAAAACAAACAGCGCTGTGATGGCTTCCTGCTTTACCCAGGGCCACCCCGCTAATCAACATAATCCCTCAGTCAACCCAGCGCCTCCTTCCCTGCCTCAACACACTCACACATCTGCCATTCCCTTGCTCCATTTCTCCATCTCCTTTTCTCCTTCGAACGCTCTCTGTCTCCCTTCCTTACTCCAGCTTTCCCTCTTCTTTCATGAGCTTCCTCTCTGCTTCTCTTCAACTTGTACCAAGCCCTGCTTGGACTTCCTCTATCATTACAGAACCTCTCCTCTCTCCCTCTTGCCTTCTCTGGTCCTCTCCTCTCTGCTTCCCTTCCCTGCCTCTCAGTCTTAGTTGCGGTCGCTGGCGCTGGCTTGGGATGTGAGGAAAGGAGGCATGGAGCAAAGCTCCTTTTGACAGATTGTTCTGGAAGCAGCAGAAAGATGTTACCGCTTGTGCTGCTCAGAGGCCTCAGCTGTGTGAGCCCAGTGAGAAATCCTGTTTTGGGCTCTGGAACTGTGGAAATAATGCCATTAAGAATTAGCCACTTCAAAAGATGGGTGTCTGTGTTTGTGTTGGTGTTGGTGTTTGTGTTTGTTATGAAGAAGAATGTGTCCGTGCATCACTGGATTACTGACTCATTTGTACTCCTATTCGTTAGATTTCAAACAGAATTATTAGAATACAGGATTCACGTTTCAGAGTACTGTAATCACAATTTTGATTCATCTATTTGAATTAATTAAATATTTAATCTGATGCAAAACGTGGGCTATGTGAGGCAGCCTCATTTAATCTCAGTACCAGTCTACCAGTCTCATTTTATCTCAATACCAGTGCAATTTAGAAGACACAATTTAAAAGACACAATGTTTTTTTAGAGTAATTCTTGTAAAAGAGAAAATAAATGATTGTAGATACACTTCCATGCATATTTTATTAGGCACTCCTCAAGAACTGAGTTTGCACAGCTTACCTTATAAAACATGATAAAGTATTAAATTATCTAATTTCATACAAGATTTATAAATACATGTGGAGGAAGACACATAAAATATTTTATATGGTTATGCTAAATGTTTATTAATACAATATATAATAGAAAAAATAAAATGTAATGTGATCCTCTTTCACGTAATGGGCAGAGCAGAGGCCCCTGAAGTAGCACAGTCCATGATAACAATGAGGAAGGCTGGTGCGTCTTCACTGGTCTAGCCCCCAGTGTTGCTTATACCACTCACTCAGGCAAGCTGTTTTTCTTTGCTTTCTTGCCCTCCTTCTCTGCTTTCTTTGCTGCTTTCATGGCCTCCTTCTCTGCTTTCTTTGCCTCTTTCTTCACCTTCTTCTCCTCCGCTTTCTTAGCCTTCTTCTCTGCCTTTGCTGCCTTTTTAGCGGCTTTCTGCTGTTTCTTGAATTCAGCCTTTCTACTTCGTTCCTCCAGCTTTGCAATCTTCTGCAAATCTGCATCTTTAGATGCACTGCTGGTGGAAACATTCTAAGGAAAATCAAGAAAAGCCCATTAAAACTTTTGTCAAGAAAATGGAAACGTACCATAGGCTACACACATCACAAGATGTAGAGCAGGAAATCACTACTTTTCACAAAGAAAGGTACCTGGACAGCAACAGCAGTAGCCAGATGTTTTTTAAAGCACCACCATGTCCTGGATTGCCTTTCCTGGTTTACCACAGGTGGATTCAACTTCCCATCAGCTTCTCCCGGTTGATTGGTGCTCTGAAGGATACAACATCCAGACAAACATGCAAATTTTGATTTAGAGATGTTGTAGTTACACATTCACATATGGCCACAGTTTTGCAGCACTACAAGTCACAAGACTAAATAACAAATTAAAGTAAACAAAGTAGCAGAACAAACACTTAGCAAAGTAGGCTACCTGGACAGCAGTGTCAGGGGAGGCCTTCTTGCAACACCAACTTCTGGGTTGCTCTACCTTCACTGCAGGGGCAGATGAGGGTCTGAGTAGGAGTGGCAAGCTCTGGAGGGCAAAATGGAAATTCATGGAGGATATCATCTTAGTGATTCAAACTCAATTACTATGTGGCCTGAGAAACAGCTACTATCACAATAGCTACATCATCACCTGTTTCTCCATGTGGCTCCTCAAGTCTGACATGAGCTTTACTCTGCCAATAGCCAAAGTTATCAGAGCACATCGCAAGGCCTCCTCCCTCTCCCTCATCACTCTCTGCCATTCAAATCGCTCCTGAATCATCTCCCTCTCCAATGCGTTCAGCCGCATCTCGTGCTCCTCTTTCTGCTGGAGCAGGAGTGACTGGAGATGCCTCCGGTCTTCTTCTAAGACGGTAAAAATCTCCTCAAGCTCCCTAATCTTCTGATCCGGAAGAATGTTGCTGAGGCTGGAGGTCTCCACCGCAGCCCCATCTCTCCCGCACGCCTGGGTCGTCGAAACAGGTTTCACCTCTTGCTCCCCGCCATCTCTTGGGCGCTCCAGAGCAGGCGCTATCACCTTGTACATCTCCACAGACATGTCGTCCGTGTTTCTACAAGAAAGAAGTAAGGCCTTTACATTTAACTTTCATTATTGCCTTAAAGCGAAAGAAAGTCAACGGTGAGTAATGTTTCGGAGCGTTGTTGTCGGTGAAGAAGAATTAAGATGCCCCTAAAATAATGCTTTTGGATGCGGAATTTCATTAGTTCAGTTTACAAGAGTGAGTTATCCAGATTCTCACCAAGAACCACTGTTTCACTGTAGCGCAGATTCCCCTCCCAAACCACTGTCTAAACCCCAAACTTTCGGCCGTACGTATACCGCCATCGTTTTCATTCGACGTTTCAAAACATTGTACATTGAAAGTCCTTACCATTTCTGTACCATATTAGGTCGTGATAAAATAACATATTATTACTCACCTTTCAATCAGAAGAGGCTCGTAAAATTGATTATTAGATAAATATATGTCGAAAATTGAGCCAAAAATGCTTGCCAGCCGCTTTTCCAGATAGAATGCAGCAAATTATTGAATGTTTGGTTGTTTCCATGGTTTTTGGTGGAAGGTAGAATTTTATGCTCGTCACCCCGATAGAATGTTCAGCAGTGACATAGTTGCATCTGAAAATTCGAACTGAAATCAGAGAAGGTTAATATAAACGGTCTTTGGTGATATTTTGAGGCCTATGGCCTCATTCGTATAGAAATCACGCACTCGCGTGCATTATCCGGGCCGTCCGTTCGCGATGCGTGTGCGTCTTGGCGCCCATGTTATCACACGCGTCGTTGCCTTGCGTGAGAAAGGTTTTCACTACACACTTGACGCATCATGGCGTCCTTGCATTCGCGTTTGCGTATGCTTGTGTTAACTATCGGCCCCTGGCGTAACTTACACGTGCTCATACCACATTGACCTACAATGAATTCAAATTTGACCAGTATACAGGTACCAGTCGGTGCAACAGTCTAGTTTATCTGTTTACAAATGTCTTAAAGGTACCCAGAACAGTAGCCTAAGCCTATTGATGACTTTTGAGACAATTTAGCCAACATTTCAGTGTTATGGAGGAATATTTTTTAAAAGAAAAGAACATGCATCATGCACATAACACATTATTAAATTCAACAATTTGCAGTATGCCTGCCTCTCCCTCTCTCTCTTGCTTTCTCTCGCTATTTGAGCTCTCCAGTTCAGCTCTACATGCCTGCATGACATAATCAAGAACATCTGTATGTATGTGCATGTCTCAGGCAGGACGATGGTTATCTACACACCCACCCACCACCACCAGCAAGGCCTCAGGACACAGCTGTAAATCGACAAGACCCCTTTCCCTGTTCCCCTCACCCCCGCCTTCCTCTTCTCTTCTCCCACCCTCTGCCTGTCTCCTCTCTCTGCCATGTCTCCTCATTCCTTGGGGGAGTGGGGTGGGGGATGAGGGGTCTTTCAGAAGCAGCTGATGGATGGATGTCACACTCCACTCACCTGGACCTTTAATTTAATCTGCTCGCTCTGCTCTTCATTTATAGGGGCTGGGGAGCGTGCAGACTCAAGACAGCAGCCACCACATCTAGCTCAGGTCATATCAGACTGCTTAGTGCCCTCCTGTCAGCAATCCAATCCCAGTGCTGATAATATATGATATTCCCATGCAGGGATAGGGCCCATTGTGCGAAAATGTATCTACATGGATAGAAGGAAGGTCTGATTCTATTGTATGTTTATGTGTGTGTGTGTGGGGGGGTGCGCACGTTAGAAAGTGCACAAGGTGGAACATTAGATGCATAGGGGTGTGTTTTATGTAGGAGGAAAGTAATTGTGAGTATGCATGCGTGTTTCTTTTGCTTTTGCTTTTGCTTTTGTTTGCATGACTACTTGTCCATGAAAGAAAACATTGATACTCCTACAAGACCTTCAACCATGCCACAGTACCCAGCATTCTCTAGGGTAGATGATTTGTAATTAAAAGTCCATCAGAATATGTTTGTGTGTGTGCAAGTCTCTCTCTCACTCTCTGTAATTGTGTGACCGTGCGTGTGTGTTTGTGTGTGCGTGTGTGTGTGGCCAACGGTCCACAAGCATAATAGCCCACTCATTTACCGTTCTAATTAAAGCCTCAGTGAGCTAAACAGTGCCCACACAAAACCCCAGGGAGTGATCAGGGCAATGTGAAACCTGTGTGTGTGTGTGTGTGTGTGTGTGTGTGTGTGTGTGTGTGTGTGTGTGTGTGTGTGTGTGTGTGTGTGTGTGTGTGTGTGTGAGGGGTGGTTTTAAGCCCACAGGAGAGATTTGACTGTAAAATAGTCTAAAATAACAGACTGTAAAAAACTCTGGCCAGTCCATTGTTCTTCATAACAATAAATTTGGCCAGGAATGCTCATTAGACCTTTTTGCTATTTTTAACCATGGAGGTAAACTGTAAAGGCCAGAATGAATTGATCACCAATGTCCAATGTTTCCTTTTATTACTGTCCAGCAGTAATATACAGTTTTGTCTAAAGCACACCACACACAGTCACATTTCAAAGTTGTTTTCATTTTGATTGTGTAATATATTTGATAATTCCCTGTTTAATCACAGCGCAAGAGCAGGAGGTGCTACCCAATGTATGAGTTGTACTGATGGGGCCATTAGTGGAACAAACTTGTGCATACATCAAGGATGCCGGTCAACTGTCCCTAGAAGACCTAAGAATATCTGTGCATGAGTATTCAGAAACATTGCAGGAGTCATAACGCTATGTACTGCTGTTTTCTAGACTTGGATCATTTCAAAGGAGAGACATGCTGCATGATGGATCATGTAAGTAGGGAGGTTGCCAGCTAGCCCAATAGCCTTGATGCTGCATTGGAACAGGACTTCCTTTTGCCTCTGTTTCTCTGGTCAGCCAGGTCTGTGCCAAGTGGGCTGATGGCAGATTGTGTTTTTAAGAAAAATACTGAATCAACTAAATACTGCACAAAGAGTTTGAGGAAGGGGTTTGGTGTTGAATGTTAGGTGTGAAATGTTGCTTTTGTATGTGTCAAAATCATTGATTTTACTTGGAAGCAACCATTTTACCCATGTCCCCTAAAAACTGTTCATTACTGTGGTAATGCTCACCCCTGCTCTATGCCCTGCAGTCTGCAGTGTTGCACAACTGTCTTTTGAACTCTGCGTTGTCTTTCTCAGATTGAATAACTGTCTGTAACTGTCGTTGTTGTTGTTATTGCCTTGTTTTTCTTTTTTTGTCTTTCTTGGAAGACAACAGTGTAAATTTCCACGGAAAGTAATGTGCTTATCTCTGTTTGGCTATCATGCTGCTGTCTTTTGGGGATTATGCAGCAGTTCCTGTCACCTTGTCTGCCTGTCTTTCCTGCCTGCCTGTCTTGCCTTCCCTGCCTGTATCTCAAGTGATGCAGGCCCTGTCAGAGTGACTTAGTTCATCTGTGGTCCCTGCTGATCTCTGAAGAGAAGTGTCTCAGGAGTGCTGATGCAGGTCTGTGCCATCATGTCTGCTGGAGTCCTCTGTTCCTTTTCTGGGGAGAAAAGTGGGGGATTGTCCGCATCATGGTTGACAAAGAGGTGAGGTTTAAGAGATTTGTCAGTAATTGTGTGTGTGTGTGTGTGTGTGTGTGTAGGTGTGTGTGAGGTAAAAAACTCATACAATGCAAGCAGGGAAACACCTCAACAAACATATGACACTAATTTCATTTCCATTAATGGCTTACCCAGGGACAGCATAGAACAGACAGAAATAAAAACGTCTCTTGGAAAGACAGTTGAGTCAGGCCTAGCTGAAATATAATCATCAACGGCATATGGCTATGAAAATAATAAGACATATATTCTGATTCCAATACTTTCAACTTTAATACTAGACATACTGCACTGCAATTATAGTAAGATCTAGATCAAGGTGTCTTTGAACTATATTTCCCTTTTTGTCCTCTATAGCTACTGTGGTGTGTGTGTGTATATGTGCGTGTGTGTGTGTGGGGGGGTGTTAATGTGGGGTGAATGCACCCATGTGTGGTGTCTTTTAAGGTTTTGCTGCTAATAACTTCTCTCCTCCCCCCTCATATAGGTACCCCCTTCGTCTTCTCATTTATCCTCCTTTCTGCTTAGAACCTCTCTGTTCTTTTCATCCCCTCCTCTTCCTCATCATCTTAGTCCTCCTCCCTTCCTCAGCTGCACCAGTAACTCTGAGCTTCTGAGCTGCCGGGAAACAGCTGCTCAGCTCAGGAGAAACATCACTCCCCAGAAAAACACATAACTGGGCTTCCACTCTCTGTGTGTAAGTGTGGTGGTGGTGGTGTGTGTGTGGTGTCTCTCACTGTCCCTTGCGTTTGCATTTAATTGTGATAAAACTGGATCTACATGTATTAAAGTGAGCATTAACGGATTAAGGTTAAGGTTAAGGCTCTGCCTGAATGCTTCTACTTTGTATGTCTGAATCCTTGCTGTGATTATAATGAATTCAAATGTTGATGCATGCTGTGTGTGTGTGTTTGTGTGTGTATGTCTGCTTGTGTGTGTGTGTGTATGCATTATGTGTTTCTTTTTTCTTCACAAGAGTGTAACTGTGATGTTCACATCATGTGCAGTGTTTCATCAAAAGAATGGCTTTATACAGATGATTTATCCTGCGGTGGGCGTGATGGTTATTTATGGGTATGTGTGTGTGTGTGTGTGTGTGTGTGTGTGTGAGAGAGAGAGAGAGAGAGAGTGTCATGTCCATGGTAGTTTATGAAATAAATTCTTGTAAATTCTTATTAAGATGTCTGTGTGGGTGTGGCAATTCCTATAATGTAGGCTACAGTAAATTATATGAAGTTGTGATTTACTCAATAGGCTGTATCTCTTCCTCTCTCTTTCTCTCTCTCCCTCTCTCTTTCTCTCTCTCTCTCTCTATACAGGTATGGAGGATTGAGCCTGTGCTGTGAGAATGTATTTATGCATTTATGAATTGTTGATGGGATGGGATCTTATCAGTAGCTGTGTGTGTGTGTGTGTGCAAGAACACTATGTGTGTGTGTTTGTGTGTGTGTGTGTGTGTGTGTGTGTGTGTGTGTGCGTAAATGCAGCATGGATGTAATCTCATCTGTTGATTTGCAGGTGAGTGAGAGTGCTCTTGTGAAGGTGAGAGGGGTGGTACTGTCGTCAGACTGATTAAATTGACCCCAGTTCACACACTCAGCCTCACCTGTCACACCCATAACATGTTACTGACACATACCTCTTAAGTGTATATACGTTTGTGTGTGTGTGTTTGTGTGTAATCAGTGACTGTGTTTATGTGTATCTGTGTGATACTAAATGTGTCTTTGTGCTTGTGTGTGTGTGTTAAGAATGCTCCCTTTTTCAGTGTGCTGTCAGTAGTAATAGATTTTGTGATTAGAGGGTCCTTCAGCCTCTGAGTCATCAACAGTGTAGCATTGGGGTTATGCACACACTTTCATGTCTGTCTCATCAGTATACATTGGCCAAGTGGTGACACAGTGTGTCCTTTCATCTAAAAATATAGCATGATGATATGATTCAATTAAACTCACCTGAAGGTGTTCTACGTAGTTGGTGACTGGTACCCATAATATTCAGAATTACAACTTCAGTTCTGTTAACTTCAAATGAACACGTTTCGTGTGGCAGCTCTGTCCTGGTTGAAGCCTCAAATTAGTGTGGTTGTAAAAGATTGTTGCTGAATAGAATAATGGACATTAAATCGATGTTAGGTTGATGCCAAAAACTGAAACGGGTGTTCATTTTAGCTGAGAAACTATTCAGTTAAATTACAGGTTGCCCAACTTGTCAAAGCAGCTCAGTTTCACCTTGTAATGGTTATAAACTGAGATGCCCTGGGTTGTTCCAATGTTTCTCAAAAGGAAAATAAACTATGTGAAGTGTTTAATCTGTCTGTCTGCCTATCTATCTGTCTGTCTGTTTAATGCATCTATGATGCATCTGTCTAATGCATCTATAATCACTTGGACCTACAAATGTACCTGCACCACAACTCCCCACCAACTTACATTTAAATTTACATTTATGCATTTAGTCAACGTTTTTTTTTTCCAAAGCAACTTACAAAAAGAGGATTAACATTCAATTAAAAACCTTACAAAGAGTGCAACTTGCTGACAGGAAATTGGGAGGAGATGAAAGTACAGAAGTGTGATAAAAGTGCAGTAAGGAGAGAGAGTGGAGGGGTGCGTTGTTGAGAATGGGGGTGCAGATTTGAACTCTTACCTGACTTCTTCCACCAGTACAGTGTTATGTCCCTTATCTGTTCCAGGGGTCTGTGGATAAGATGATGTAATCTTACGCTGGAATGGAAGGGTGATGTATGACTTGGCCAGTGATCTCAGGTTGACAGCCTTCAGGTCAGTGGTGATTGTAGAGGAGAGAGAGAAGCTGAGCTGGTGCCCTTGAGTGTGAGTGCAGAGGCATGCTGAAAAGAGCCTCTGAATTTTAACCTTGTCTGTAGTTAGCAAGTGATGCAATGAACAGGACATAAAGAACATGACACACACACACACACACACACACACACACACACACACACACACACACGTACAGAGGGCAGTCTTATAGGGTGTAAGTGTATGTTCTTACCTGGCACAAACACACAAACACAGATAAAGGATACTGTGATGGTGAACTGCTAAAGAAAGCTATAGCATCTTAAATGAAAATAACTTTGAATATTTTATAGACTTAGGGACACTGTCCTCTTATGTCATGTTTTTACTGTCCCTCTAAAGGTTAAGTGAAAGTGTGTTAATGTTGAGCCACACACCGTGCTGAAGGAACAACCACACCAAAATACTGTGCTTGTGTGTGTGTGAGTGTTTTAAAATTCAGCCTGTCGTCCACCGGTTGAATTGGTAAGGCTTTTAGCACCAGCATCTGCTGGGGGAGCATGAAGTTTTCAGATGCAGCTGTTAAATTTGCCATGGTCTTTCCTGCAGTTCTTCCCCTGCCCCGTTGCTCACACGACTGACTGACTACACACACACACACACACACACACACACACACACACACACTTACCCCCCCCCCCCCCGTTCTTTCTCTCCATGCTCCTTCTTCTCTCCATCATGCAATTTGGCTCAGCGCTGGAGGGTGGCAGGAAATATGAAATTTTAATATATGCCCGTTTATAAGCCCTCATCTCCTCTCCTCTTTCTCTCTCTCTCTCTCTCTATCACTGTCTCTCTCCGGAAGGTCCCAGTGCTCGCTGGCCCTGGCATGGTTTTACGCAATCTCTCGGTGAGTGCACTTCCCGTTCAAGGTGAGACAGGCACTTGAGGAGGAGTTGGAGGGATTGGTTTTGGGGAGGTTTGGGGGGCAGAGGTGTGCAGTGAAAAAAAGTGAGCTGGGTAGCTGGGAGAAAGTGAGGGGGTCTTATCTTCCGAGCCCCACTCACTCAGTCGTTTTTTTTTGGCAAATTAATGGAGGCGAAGAGGCTGTGTGGAAATGGAATGAGTGAGCGAAAGCAGAGAGGAAGGAAGAGAAAGAAAGGGATGGAGAGAGAGAGAGAGAGAGAGAGAGAGTCTTGGCTTGAGAGAAGAATGAATATTGCTTGTCTTTTAATTGCTGTGGGCTTTTGATGAAATATTCAGGGCATTGTGAAGGGCAGAAATCATCTCTCTCTCTCTCTCTCTTCTGTGCTGTCTGTCTTTTTTCTTTCTTTCTCTCTCTCTCGTTCACTCTCCTTCTCTCTCACATCACTGAATGGATTTGAAGACAGCTTATGAGAGCAGTGGGTGAAAAGAACAAAAAGGAAAGAAATGGCTTTCTGTTGATCCTGTTCCAGCAGCTTTGATCACACTTGTGCAGTCTTTCAGTCTGAGCTCAACTGCACTCGAAAGCAAATAGTCTGTCCTGGCATTGGACAGTTTCAGTCACCGCACACAGGTGCCTCGCCACAATACAGATTGAGCACGGGTGATTCAGAAGCTGAATCACTGTGACAGAATAGCATGTCGCTTTTCTTAGGTGTCTGTGCTGAAGGAGCCCTTTGAAGTGTGTGGTGTCCCTTGTGGTTGTTGGTTTGTTTTTTCTTCTATTTCAGCATTTTAAAAGATGAGCCTGTAGCTGAGATCAATCCACGCAGCTGTAAAGCAAACAGCATTTTTAGGGCTACCTTTTTTGTCCTCTTGTGATGAGAAATCAGATATCTCCGCATCTACATCAAATTATTGTGGATGAATACCGATTATGAAACATGAACTAAAATTAGAAGAGTGCATTTCTTTTAGTCTGGCCTCCGTGATTAATTACCTGTCTGAGATTGGGTTTGGTCTGGAAACCTAGCCATTATCTGTCACTTCTGAGGTGAGATCAGTGAATTTATATAAAAAAAATGCCTCTGTTGGTTGTTTCTTGATTTTGGTTTTGGTGTTAAGCCTGCCTCTATTGTGTGCATTTTTGATTGGTTCCCTATCTCCGGCAAATAAAACTAAGTGCAAATAGGCCTGGCTACTCTTACCGTGGTTAAGGGGCAAACCTGGGTAACACTTAATCACCTTTTTGGAATACCCTCTGGTACCCATACTGTGCTACAGAGCGAAATGAAATGGCTCTAAGATCAGGATGGGTTTTCCCAGGCTACATTTCTTCTCACAGTATGCTCAACCTATAGCATAAACCTATGTGGTTAAAATATATTCCAGATACCCACAACACTTGATGTATTTTCGATTTGTCATGCATCAGCTTTCAGTGTGAATGAATGCATTTCTGCATGTTCAAGTGACTCAACATTAGAGTATCGCAGTGGAGCCTAGAGGGTGCAACATCCCAGAACAACAGCAACAACACATGCTGCATGAGGTGCTAACAATTTCTGGTTAAAGTGCTGTTGGCAGCTGTTAGCATGAAAGCAACATTAACATGCTGCTGAAGTTCAACCTCTCCACACAAGTGTCGATTGGTTCTGGGTACCTGCAATGGAGGAGCAGGGCCTTTGAACAAAATCAGGGTGTTTGTCCTTTATGTAGTCATAGATATAATGATTTATTTATTTATTCATTCAGTCATTCAGTATTATTTTTCATTCTTTTCCATGTTTGGTTTCTGGATGTTCTCCCTTCTCTCAGAGACTGTAAGATGCACCAAATCCTCCCAGCAGGCTCCCTGGTTTCTGAATGTCGGTTTCCAAGGCACTCACTTCCTCTCTCATGAGCGAAAGCGTCGCTACGACAACAAAAGCAGCAGACGGTGAGGCCCATCTGTCCAAATTTTCAAATCACTGCTGAAGTCCTTCTCTGCTGAAGTGATGAACAAATATATATATATATATTTGAGTCCTCTTATACGTGACCCCCACCTTGCCAGCAAACAGGGTCACAATTTGCTAAGACAGTGCAGATAAATCTTCAGCTTTCAAATAAAGAAATAAAAAAACTCTCTTTTGTCTAAGCTGAAGCGTTTGATGAACTGAGTACAACAACTGATGCCCAAGCACAGAGCATTTGGTTGCTCATTGGCAGGTTGTCTGGTATCAGACATCCTTTGGGGGAAGAGCAGGAGATGTTCAAAGAATGCTACAAAGTGTTTGTTCCTCTGCCGGCAGCTATGGCTTTGAAAGATACCCTCATCTGGTCCTCCAGATGGAGTGGGCCATCTCTCGAGGCCTTGCCTTCCCGTCACTTCTCTTCTCTTTGCATCAGTGACAGGAGAGTCTTACATTTTTCGGGCTTCTCAAGCTGCTGTGTCACAGCACCTCTGGAGATCTTTCATCAGACAGCGCAGTGTGTGTGTCTGTATATCTGTGGGCCTGAAGTTTTGTGTCTGTGTGTGTTTGTCTAGGCAGAGTAATGTTGAATTGATAAGCCAATATGGTCACTGTAAATCATATGCAAAAATCGTTTCAGCTTTTCCTGTTATTGCTCCCTTGGGTGTGCTCAACTTTCAGTTCACACATGTGTATATGCACACACACACACACACACACACACACACACACACATTCAGCATCACCACCATTACCTACAGTATCTACAAATAAGAGCCCAGAACATCTCAAGGGAGTGTCAGTCTGTTACAAGTGCCTTGCAACCATGGAGACTATTAATATCCATACGTGTACCTGTGACTCTAATCCTTCTCACACCTTGTCAGGGAGCCTTGGGGGACAGTGTGTGTCTGTGTGTGAGTTGGGGTAGAGCAGCAGATCAGATTTTTCATCATTCTTAGTCAAAGAGGAAATAAATAAAGCTGCTGTTTAACAAGGTCATTAAGCAGTATGATACTGCACGTTTAGGGGGCAGCAGGAGCCTTTTTTATGGAGAAACAATCTGAGTGTTTATGGGCCTGCTGTTGCAAAGCCCAGGAGAGGGGGTGGCAAGGCCAAAGAATGCCAAGCCCCTCATAAGTCTTTCCCAGGGACATTGCACAGGGAGAGAGATAGAGAGCCCTTTGG
Organism: Tenualosa thibaudeaui; assembly: GCA_027481765.1. Lineage (NCBI taxonomy): Eukaryota > Metazoa > Chordata > Actinopteri > Clupeiformes > Clupeidae > Tenualosa > Tenualosa thibaudeaui. Next base: position 12,077,434 of record JAIFZK010000013.1, read on the forward strand.
GAGCAAGAGTTGGAGTGGAGGTAGAGAGTTGATGGAGAGACAGAGATAGAAAAAGAGATAGACAAGAAAGGGAGATTCTGAGAGGTTCAGATGTCTCATCTGATTGATGGGAGGATTTGTTTGTGGAGGTCTAAAACTGGACATCAAACTTTTCCTTGATCAGAGTAATTTGTCAACATGACTCTTACAATCCCAGTTTGTGGGAAGATGCCAGACATAAAATGGAAGTGATGGCTTGTGATATCAGTCATCTGATAGCCAATGGGAGCTCTTCTAAATGTCTCTGACCTCTGATTAGCCTCCAGTCACCAAAGTTAATCAGTTTTTCATTACAAGTTAACAAGTTCTCACACATGGACATAATTTATTACCATAATTATGTAAGATTAATGTAATAAATATCCCTAAAGATCCCTACCTTCCACACAAAAAAAAACTCTAATGGGTGCTAAGAAACATTCACGCTGAAAGTTTATTGGCTAGGGAATGTGAGGCAAATCTTAAATAAGATAGCAGCCCCCTTGATTTTGCACATTCCCCCTTGAGTTACACATTATTATTGTGCAGATACTTTGTCATGTAATAATCATTAATGCTTGTTGTTCACACTTCCTAAACACATCTCTGAGCCGTCCAAAAAAAATGCAATTTGTTGTGTTTACCACTATAGTTCCCTCCAAACTTGCCTTTAAAAGAACATTATGCAAGAATTAATGGAAGCAAATCAAACAATGCATGTTCAGGCTGCTCTGAAAGCGCACATGTGAGATTGCCTTCACAGTTTGCATACTTGTGTTGACTATGAATCAGCCCTAACACCCTTGTGAGGAGAACCAGCAGCATCTGTGCTATCCTTTATGTTTAGACTACCCTCTGTGAGAACTTTTACTGAACTGAACTGAAACTGAACAGCGGAGCTCATCCCACAGCAATACCCCAATACTCACCTGTTCATATACTGTTTACATTTTTATATTTGTCCTTTTGTCTGAATTTCTGCTTTACAGACTTTATCTCTATGCCACAGGCAGTTGCCAAAAGCATTTTACATGCAAATTGTATATGCTTGTGTGTGTGACAAATAAAAATTAGATTTGAATAGGGTGAGTGATTGTTTCATAATCTTGTTCACTTTGAGTACACTCTGTTTTCATTTGGATTGTGCTTGGAGAGCGCTAAAGCACTAAAGCAACGATGAGAATCATGCTGTCTGGGAAAATTTGGACCACCTTCTAGCTTTGCTCACAGCATCAGAGTAATTGTTAACACCCACACTATGTGTTATTGACTTGCAGTGCACCTGGATGGCATATAAATATTTAATCCAGTTAGGCCCTTACATGTTCGATTCCTTTTTAAATCAGATAAAGAGCTGACTGACAGAGGAATGGATTGGTTTGTGTAATTCACACTGGTTTCCAAAGGGCATCTGTGGCAACCGAGCTAGAAAGATAACAACCTAAGTTAAAAACAGATCCAGCTTTTGAGCACCCATACCAAAAATAAGAAACAGTCATCCAGCAACCGTTCACACTCTTGACAACATGTTGTCAGTCTGTGGCTTGAAAGACATGACATTGTCACATGACAAGAAGTCATTCAGTTGCACCTTATTGCATCATCAGTTTACTACAGCTCCCTGCATCTTCAATCAACCTTAAAACCATCAAGCACTCTGGTAAAGATGATGCATTATGAATAAAATACTATGTCCCGGTAGACGTTCTCACTGTGCATTTACAAAATAAACATGTCCAGTTTCACTGTTAGTTGTGGTCTTGGTTTGTGGAACTGCATGGTTTGCCTGGCCAGCTCATCCACTGCTCTGACTACACCGTTAGTGCCCCCCAGTGACCATTCCCAGTGGACCATCTGCAGTCATTCCCTCTTACAGTAATAGCCTCAGTCCTCAGTCATTCCGTGCTATAGGAGTACGTGCCTGCACTCCAGGCTATAAGAGAGCTGTTTTGCAGGGTTTAATAATCTGCTGGCCCTGGGCTAACCTGCAGCGCAAAGCACAGTCAAAGATAATGGAATTTTAAGATTGCTTTCACTACTGATGTAAACTTCAATACAGAGTGATCACTCTTCCCCCGCATGGTGAGAGTTACAGAAGCCTAGGCTGTTTAGCTTTACTCTATAGGTTAACCATGTGTGTACTGACTTATACAGAGTATTCTGGGATGTTTAATGTTCACTTTAAGTCTCATGAGGCGTATCTGTGCTCCCATCCGTGTTCTTTCTCGCTCTCTCTCCCTGCATTTCTTCTTCTGTTTTCTTTTTCTTTTTCTCTTTCCCTCTTTCTTTACTGCTTTCTCCTTCTGTTATATCACCTGTCTATTTTTCTTTTGTACTTCATCCTTTGTGACATCATTATGTCTTCTTTTATGTATCCATTTATGTCCCCCCATTTTCTTCATTTATGTGTCTGTTTCTGTATCTCCTTTCTCAGTTTCTTGCCCCCCAGAGTGTCTTCCCCCTTTGTGCTTATCATTCTTTCTTTCTGCTTTGCCACTTTCACCTGCCTGGTCTCACTGTCCCTTTCTTCTTTTTCCTTTTATGTGCTCATTTTGTCTTTATTTATGTTTTTCTTTTCTCCCTTTCCCCCTCTTTTCTGTTATTCCTTTTCCCTTTTTACTCCCTGTTTCTCTCATTCCATTTCCATAGGGTCCCCCCTACTGTTCCAGAGGCGCTCTGTGCATCATTAAGAGTCAGAAGAACACCTTGCTATAGTTACCTTAGTTTATGCCTTTTCCCAGGGACAACCCCCCACCCCCAACCCCTCCACCATCAAAAGCATCCCTTCCTGTCCTTAACTCACCCCACCCCACCCTCATCTTAAAAATATCTCCTCCACCCATCCTCCTTACCAACTCTGCTAAATGCCTCAGCCATTTTTGGTGCTCTTGAGTTTGATCATGAATTAGTAACTGGTCTCAAATGCTTTCCCCCTTTTTTCCCAGACTTACGTAACGCTCGTGTGGCAGGGGCAATGTGACCTCGTGCTGAACCGCCGAGAAGTTCTGGTGTCGCCCAGCCGTGGGTGTGCTGAGACAGCTGCTGATGTGCGAATGGACTTGATGACTGACCATGACAGGAAGGTAGATCAACTTCTCTGAAATACAGGGATGGATTAAACTGGATTGTGGAACTTAGGCCCTTTGGGTTTGGTCTGTAAAAAACGACTTACAAAAGAGGATAACATTCAAGCTACGACACAGTGAAAGAACAAACAAGGGGTGCGTATTCCTAACATAGAAACGGCACCATTTTAAGTTGAAAGTGCAATAGAGCAGAGAAATTAAATTAAGTGCATTCTCAAAGTTTACGCCTGGAGATATTCTTGGAAGAGCTGGGTCTTCACGAGTTTCTTGAAGGTGGAGAGGGTATCAGTTGATCTGGTAGCATTTGGGAGTTCATTCCACCAGCGCGGAACCAGATATGAGAAGAGTCTGCATTGACCTGCACAAGGTGTTGGCCGTGCTAGATAGCGTTCCTTAGAGGAGCGAAGTGGTCGTCGGGTGAGATAGGGCTTCAGGAGAGAATTCAGGTAGATGGGAGCAGAGCCATCATACATCCTGAAGGCCATCATAAGTGCCTTGAATTTAATGCGAGCAGCCAAGGGTAACCAGTGAAGTTCAATGAACAGAGGTGTGACGTGTGCTCTTTTTGGCTGGTAAAAGACCAGACGTGCAGCTGCATTCTGGATCATCTGGTCTCACTGCACAGGCTGGTATATAGGAATTTATGCAGTTAGGTTGTGCCATGATAAGAGACATAAATTTGAGCTCATCCCAGGGGCGTTGTGAAGTCTGTGTTTTGTTGGTGACAAAAGAATTGCCATGCCCCCACCATAAGGTCAACACGCTGAAAGGTTAAACATGCACATGGTAATGAATAATTAACATCCGAGAAGCATTGCATCCTGTATTCTCTGAGGTGTGTCCTGTTGAGCAGTGCATTGTGGGATACAGTATATGTTCGTTGTTGACCTGCAGCCTCTTAACTTCACGTCACATAACTCCACAGGAAGTGGCCTGTGACATAGGGCGGAGAGGTGATCTATTGAGTCAGGACCTCTGGGTTTGAGGATCATTGGTGGAGAGCAGCAGAGATGAGGGAGAGGTGCAGACAGGCAGAGCAGTAAATATTGATGAGGAGCCGACAAGCACAAGAAGGACGGTAAATATACAATCAGACAGGCAGACAGAGGAGACCTTCAGGAGAGAGAGAGAGAGAGAGAGAGAGAGAGAGAAAAAAATGTTTAGTTGCAGTCATTTCATCCATGCAACACTGGGTTGACAGGCAAGGCCAAGAGGAACGGTTGACACACACACACACACACACACACACACACACTCACAAAGTTTGGGGTTCACTTTAGGATCCTTTGGTGATATGCACCCAAATATAAACACAAACTCAACTAACAGGTACATGCAATACAAACAGACACCCATGCCATGCCATCCACACAAGCACACAAATGCTTACATAAGCTTCTTTTTGCTCCCACATTCTGGACACAGCTCAAGGAGGACTAGGACAAGAGCTCAATTCTTCATCGATGGAACTACTGTATAAAGAAATCTAGTACAGAAATTGAAGGGGTGTTGAGTCAAAAAAAAAGAAATGAAACATGGGAAGAAAAAAAAAAATATATATATATAAATAAAAAATGCATGCACAGTAACAACAATAACAAAGTTTTCAGGCAAAGGCCAGTGCTGATGTCCACAGGACTGCATGTTGCTGTGACCGAGAGATCAACTGAATGGCAGACTTTGAACTTCTCAGCCCCCACGGCCCTGTCTGTGAAGAGTCCTTCAATGGCCCCAGAGCAGTTGTGAAGGCTCAGTGCTGGATTACACTGTGACTTTGGTTAGATCTTTATGACTCACAGGGTTTTATAGCAAACCAGATGTCCCGGTTGTGCCTTTCTATTATTGTGTTCTGTTAAATGTATCAATTGTGTGTGTGTGTGTGTGTGTGTATGTTTGTGTGTGTGTGTGTGCGTGTGTGTGTTTGTGTGTTTGTGTGTGTGTGTGTGTGTGTGTGTGTGTGTGTATGTGTGTGTGTGTGTGTTGCAAACCCATACTCAGTCCAAAACAATTAGGACATATTAAAAAAATCAACAGATGTGGGGTGCTGATCTTTGGTACAAGTAGCTGCAGCATCCATACCACGTTTGGGTCCAAGTAGCCTACCAAGTAGCCTACATGTGTGATCCCACAGTCAATTTCCAATCCCACCCTATCTCTCCCATTGACTTCCTGTCCCTTCATAAACCAGCCTGATCAAAACCAAAAACATAAAAATGTACTTTAAAAATCAACATTAATGAATCTCAAGTAGCATCACTATCAAGATTACACATACATAGAATAATATTCTCACACCAGATCTACATTGCAACAGGTTTACCTGACTTCACTCATTTCATTAAATTTTTCTTTTCATTCATTTCATTCATTCAGAGCCAATGACATTAAAGGCCTCATGGGAGAACCTTTCCTTCTTATGGGGGAAAATATGGGCACTTGCAGGTTCTGAAATGGAATACTAATGTACTAGATGTTGCATACAACCTCGGATATATCATTGCCGGAATTAGTTCTGATTGTGTATTGACAGAATGTGAATAAATTTTTCTAAATGCAATGCTAGTTAACAAGATAGAGCCTTGATTTCAGCCTAAAGTGAGTGCACAGTTTAGTCAAACCAGCACACATTCTCTTGAAACAAAATGGCATCCCCCATGTCATATGCAACGCACAGTACAGCAGTAAGCCATTAGGACCACTGTTAAATGAATCAGTATGGCATGAATGCTTTTTCGGTTCCATCTTGGTCAATGTTGTCCATGTTGTGAAATATATTATGGGATGCACACTTTAGCTGTGGGCCATTTTTTCTGCTCCTCCTCCTACTCGCCATGTATATTCTGTGTCTACTCCTGTTCTCTGACAGAGCGGATAAATGTGGAGATGAATTCAATTACTTCTGTGCGAGAAGAAGGAGCCGGCAAAGAGAAAGGTACTTCTTTCACTGTGGGATATTGGCATCAACACCTCATCGTTCAGAGACAGGCAGCTTTACACACATGGACGATTTTTCTCTCTCTCTCCTTCTCTTCTCTTTCTCTCTTTTGTTGTTGTTTTGCACACTCCCTCTTTCTGAGTCTCTTTCGCTCTCTCTCTCTCTGTGTGTGTGTGTGTGTGTGTGTGTGTGTGTGTATGTTTGTGTATGTGTAAGACTTTAAGCTCTTAATCTGATCCATTTTCATATGTGCCCAAGGAAACAAAAAGATTTAAAATGTGTCTGTCTTCTGATATAAAATGCTCTCTCTCTCTCTCTCTCTCTCTATCTCAAATACACACACACATATGCACACGCACACACACACACGCCTTAGGCTGGCATACAGCTGTGAGCAATTGCAGTGGCTATATTACGTCCTTGATTAGGATGCTTTATCTAATGAATAGAAGTCAATAAAGTTAATCAGTTAATCACTGGTGAGAATCAAGGACACAATCTAGATTTATGAATCTACATGCTCCCCTGGCATGCTCATAATTTTTCCGTCCTATCATTTCATTATTGTAGAATGATGTTTCCCATGCCATACAATTCATTGCTTTATGAAATATGTGGTTTGGAGGCCATCCACAGAATGCAGAGCTGCAAAGTGGTCAAGAGCACCCTCTGCTGGACACAATAGAAATTGCAGTCATTGGAGAACACGTCTGAACAGGGTGAGGATAGTGTTTGCATTCTGACTGTCAGATCTGCTGCCCACCAAGTCATTCTCTCTCTGTCTGTTTCTCTCTCTCGCTTTCTCTATCTATCTATCTATCTATCTATCTATCTATCTATCTATCTATCTATCTATCTATCTATCTTTTTCACTTTCTCTCACTTACACCCACTCATTCACTCCCATCTCTGTTTTACACACCCAGGCTTTAACCTTCACCTCCCAGCTGTTTCCTGAGCCTTGAAATGGAGTGCGTTGCCCTTTACATCTCCACCTGCGGCGGACAGGCAAGCAGGCAAGCAGGGAGACATCTCTGCTTCTTTGCTCTTGTTACACAACAGTCGCCCTCACTCCTGGCAGTCATCTCCCTGTAGACCACCCCTTACAGCACCCGTCCTGCATTATACATGTCAGTCACACAGCAGCAGCAGCAGCAGCAGGAGCAGGGGCACCACCAGTAGCGCTACTAGCAGCAGTGGTCTGGGTCCCAGAGGAGGGCTTGGGGTTGGGGGGGATGAGACTGACAGGACGACCAGCAAGGGGCACGGCAGCAGCCTGGGGATGCCATGATGTTCTCTCTGCCTGTCAGGATCTGGTGATGTCAGCCTTCCTGACAGCGATGATCTGTATGAGAGACGGTATGTGATAGTGAAGGCTTCAAAGAGAAAGAGAGAGAGAGAGAAAGAGAGAGATAAATAAAAAAACAGCATGTTCCATTGAAATTGCAAAATTGATGATGTCTGAGAAAGGACAAGACTAACCAAGGGAGCAAGCAGCTAGTGGTAGAGAAAGGCCTTATACAGTGAGTGTGTCCCAGACGCAACTGATAGTGAATCTTAAACAGTAGCTGACATCTAGAGTTGTTGAGGCTTACTTGCTACAACAACTGGCAGAGACTCTTGTAGTGAAAAGCCACATTAGTCAAGCGTCACACCAGTGTTGCTCAGTGGGTGCACACACCAGGCTGACGTTCAGTAGTCTTGGGCCCGTTGATGTAGCTCTGCCGACATCAGCTGAACTCTGCCATTTGGAAGAATATTCAACATGTTGGATTAGTACCAGAACCAGTGGCAGCAGTCAGCCAGTATCATAGTCAGTTCTCTGAAGTTGCCTTATCATGTGGCCTATTGTGGGGGAACGTAGAGATGACCTTCACACAGCATCATATGTAAATGATTGTATTACTTTGTACAATTCTCTTTTTTAAAGAACACATTACCCAGTGATTGTGTGCCAGTCTCTGCAAGGTATAACTGTCAGGCAGCCTCAGAAATCATCAGCATTAGAAAAAGTGTTCAGAAAGAGAAACAATCCCTGCCTCTTCTCATCTCTTCAAAATATCAGTAATCTCTTCCAGTATTGAAGTATTCTGAGTATTCTTTTTTGTCCTCCATGAAGTTTCATGCTTTATTCTTTTGAGATCTGCTGCCTGTGAAGCTCACTTCAACTCAGCTCAAAGAAGGTGAGAACTGACCCTTTAACCCCTGATCAAACAGAGCCCTACCTGGCCCGGTCCCTTGTCGTCGTGTTTGCTTTGACCTCTCTCTGATCTTCCCAGTGGCCCTCCTGTGCCCATCTCCGGGTTGCCGTCCCCTCTCTCACACACACGCTGGCCGCTGGCCCGCCTAGTGCCACGTTCATTTTCTTTGGGGACAAAAGCCGGGCCCTCTCTCCTGTGGTCCCCGAAAGTGGAGGTACCAAGGACCCCCCAAGACCCCGACGTCCTGACCCAGTACCATCAAAGAGCATAGGGAGCAGAGACCAGGCAGGGGGGGGGGGGTTCAGTGCTGCATGACAAAGGCCTAAAACACGTTTCCCTCTCTTTAACCCCAAACTTTCCCAAAATATGCGAATATCAATGAAGCTCACTTTCATTTGCCCATCCCCCCTACAGAGTGATAATCCCTCCATCCTGCTTTCCCTCAGTGTTAACCATCAAGCCTTTGCTGATAATGAAGGCAAGTATGATCAGTGTTTTCCCTTGGCTTCTTGAGGAATTGCTGAAGTGTTATGACATCATGCATTTGCGGCACATAGGACAGACCATCTGACTTCTCATCTCTCTTCTTTTGCCTTTTCTCTTCTTCACTCTCTTTTTGTGTCATTCTCTTCCCTTCCCTTCTTTTCTCTTTTCTTTTCTACTCTTCTCTTAAATGAGTGAGCTAAGAAAAAAATGCAAAATGTTTTTTCCAGCTGCTTGTATCCTCCCTTTCTCCTGCAAAACTTCACTAACAGAGGACACATTTAATGACAGCTATGGAAAAAAAGTTGTGAAATAGAGAGTGAAAAAAGAGCAATGAAAAAAAAAACGTTCATTAACTGACTAAATGAGTCCCTCATAAGGCTCTTTCAGTCCTAGCCCTCTCCCTCATGGTGGGGGTCCATCCTCAGTGATGATGATCATTCTCCACGCCGGATTAGGGCTTATTACAGGCAGGAAGGATGACAGGCTTGTTATTCAAATGACGAGGAGTTTGCTTTAAGACATCAGAGGGGGAAAAAAGTTTAGATTTTTGCTGGCAAAAAAAAATTCTTAAAAAGTATTTTACTCCCCTCAAAAATCTCCCAATTCTTCTACGAGAGGGATAATAGCCACAGTTCTGTGTTTTGAGAAGTCGTGCTGTGTGAGAGGCCTGATGGGAAATAATGAGGAGTTTGTCCTTAAGGTTGCTTCAGTTTACTGTATTGTCACTGGTTTCACCGGAAATTGCGGACCATTTTTGATGTTACTGTGTGTGTGTGTGTGTGTGTATGCGTTTGCGCATGCCAGAGAGTGTGCTTGTGTGTGTGTTTGTGTGTGTATAAATATCCCAGGTCTCAATAGAAATATTGCTAAACTGCCAGCAGAAACATCTACAGTTACAAACAAACAAACACACTCTCACCTTGCCTACCTTGGGTGTTCGTGGAGTGAGGTGCTGGGGTGGATTGTGTTGGTAATGCCGTATGTTGAGACTTCCAACAAGATGAAGGGATCTCTTCCTGCTCAGCAAAAAGGGCCTCAGGGCTCGGCTCGCTCACAGCAGAGGAATAGAAATGCATCCTTCCACTGTTTCCCCCTTTTTCTTTTTCCCTCCACTTTTTTTGTCTCTATAAACTCAGAAAAGAGGAGGGATAAACAAAAAGTGAATGAATCCTGCTGAAGTGGAGAGGTCAAACATAGAGACAATGACTGGGCAATGGGAGAGGAAATCTAATGTGCTTGCAAATGCTAATTTTATGGGGTAGCAATTAAGGAGAGTTGTTTTATGACATCTCCCCCCCCCCCTCTCCTGGCAAGTGCTGTGTGTGTGTTAGTGGTGAGGGGGTGAATGGGGGGTACTGGGGGGTACTCTGTGTGTGTGTGTGTGTGTGTGTGTGTGTGTGTGTTGAGAGGTGGAGTACTGTGTGTATGGTATGTGTATGTGTGTGTGTGTGATGGGGTGTACTGTGTGTGTTTGTGCGGGTTGAGGGGGAAACCTGGGAGCAGGCCCAGGCGCTGGTGTATGGAGTCCAGGCCCTAATTGGATTGCCTGTCCTTTGTCCCAGCCCTCGCCCACATTGTGGAAATGGGTGTCTGTCTGTTTGTCATTCCTTTGAGGGACATAAACCGTTTGTCAGTGTCACAGCACAGCAAGGGAGTGTGTGCGTGTGCTTAAAGTATGTATAGAAAGTGAATTGTGTGTGTGGGTGTGGAGAGGGGATTTTGCTACCCAATCTGTCCTGTTTGGGCTTAACGATGCTTGGTGCCTGCCAGGCCTGCTCCCGTACATCATGACTGAGCCTTAGAAAAAAATAACTCTTGTGTTACTGTGGCATTGGAGATGTCCTGTTGGGATAACTAGACAATGACGTGTAGGCCACAGGGCCGTGCAATGGTTAACCAGCCGCTGTCGCCCCACAACAGCCCTCCACACCCCCCAATACCCTCTCTCACCCTAACTGTCGGGCCCACGGACCCCCACCTGGCTGAGGGGTTTGGGTTCCAGAAGCTCAGCAGAGCCCCCCATCCTGCCTGCCTGCTGGACGCTGCATGGAGATAATATGACAGCATTTTTCTCACACCACAGGGGCCGGTTAGCTTTGCCTGCAGAGGCGTTTAGTGTGTAGGGGTGTGGAGGGATGAAGAAAACAGAGTGGATATATGCACTGTGAGGGAAAAATATGCTGAGTAAGTGAGAGTGTGGGAACTTGGAAAGTGCAATGTAATGTTTTTTTTTTTAAATTTAATTTAATTTAATTTTGTTTAGGTTTAAAGGTGCCAAGGCAATTAAGCAATACGACCATTCATGTAGTGAGGCATGCACTTGTAAACCAGTATACAAACCAGGCACGCACTTCTAAGCAAATAGGCCAGATCCATATAACAGGCTGACAATTCATCAGTGGCTTCATAAGGCCATATCCTTATAAAACCACATGCTATAAAACAAAGCATGGATTTTACACACTGCATAGACTCATCATGCTCATCCACTTAACACACTCTCTCTCTCTGTGTCTCTCTCTCCATCCCTTCCTCTCCTTCCATTCCATGTCATCTCCTCCATCCCTTTCTCTTTCTCTCTCTTTCTCTTCTGACTCCAGATGGGCTGTGAGGCTGGTGTGTTGTGTGTTTTATAGGCAGTCATAAATGTGTATTGATATTTAACTCTGCACTCAGCAGGGCTGGTTGTTTTTTCCCCAACCTCCATGGGACCCCAGAAACCTGTCTCAGCAGTCTCACACAAATGAAGAGCAGAGTCTAGAAAGTTCTGGAAATTTCCTACTTTTCTTCTCCTACATAACAAAAAACATTGTGTAATATTCTCAGTGACTCACATCACCATATCGGTCATCTAGCAGATAATTGACACATGCAAGCTATTAGGGTGGAGCTGAACATATTGTATGTCAAATATATTGATTGCATTTGAACATTGCGATAATTACCTCTGTCCCAAGAGAAGTGTTTGTCTATGTGCGTGTGTGTGTGTGTGTGTGTGTGTGTGTGTGTGTGTGCGTGTGTGTGTAGTGTTTGTGCACAATGGAAGGAATGATCAATCAGACATATTGATGCTGCAGCAGGGACCACATGAAGTTTACTTGCCTGTGAAGAGACAAGATGAGAATAATAAATTCAACTTGTAGCCATTGTAGCAGTCATGAGGAAGAAGATGCTTGTAGTTGGAAGCAGACCAAGATTTTATTTCACCATGTTTTTTTAAATAATGAGAAGAATGACAGTACCCATAGTGATGGCATTGAAAGTATGGTGTTCCTCTAAGGTCACACACATGAGGAGGTGACCCACAATAGGTTGCTGCAGATTGAGTCACTCCAATCTGGGGCCTTGGTGTGGCCCCTGAGTGTGTGTGAGGGGGGACAGGACCCAGTCCTCCCTCTCCCTGTAACTGCTGTTCCACTAGTTAAACAACAGGAGGAGAAGAGGAGAGGAGGTCAGGCCCTCCCTATTGTCAAATTGTCACAGTGAACTCTCGCTGTGATTGTGTGTGTGTGTGTGTATGAATGTGTGTATGTAAAGTGCCAGGACTGACACAATACTTAGTTCTCCTTAACCAAGTGTGTCCCCCACATCATCTGTGGCCATCTGGGACATTCTTATGCTACTGGCCACTGTGTCAGCTTGCTTTGTGCATTTGGAGACCAGCACACAAAAGGCTCAAGGGCTGATCTCTTCATTAGGATTCAAACCATTTTCCTGTGGACAGAGCCATAATGGGACCCACCTGAGTCCTGTCTGGCTGTGACTGTGTATCTGACTCTGACTTATTTTCAAATGCCTGATAAAGTTTACAATTCAATTCAATGAATCACTTAAATGCACGCATACACAATAATTGCTTTTGCTTAGCAGTCAGGTCTGTTGTGATTCCTGTTAGACACTGCTTTAGATTGATGGAGGTGGGACACAGAGGTTTAAACCCTGTCATTTATGTGCACTGAGGATATGGTGAGAGCATTTTAAGTTCAAAGCTAACGATTTAAACTCCCATGTATTTGTGAAGAAGGCACTTCAAGCCCACTTAAGTTAATGGCCTTTTATCAGTCGAACTCCATCAAGCTGTCCAGTCCATGGGCTCAATTAACTGGCACTAACAGATCTGATCCCACCAATGCATTGAAGGCTGACAGCAGACCCCACTCCACAGAACAGCATGCACGAGTGCTTGTGTGTGAGTGTTGTGAGTGTGTGTGTTAGTGTATGTGTGTGGGTTGGTGAAGTGGCAGTAGCTTACCCCCTACCCAACACACACACCCACCCTCTCACTATTTCCCTGTTAATTATTGCAGACTGAGAGGAGTACAGTGGCCACCTACGCTGCATCTTTTGTTCCACGCGACCCCAAGGGTCAACGATGATGGCACCAGCACACTGTCCCGGCGAACAAAAGCAAGCCACCAAGGGCCCACGGCGCCTGTAGATACAGTGGCTGTTGCCACTAGCGACCGGGCCGACGGACACATGGCGGACCCCTTCACAGATGGGCCAAGATGGGGTGGAGGAGTGGGGGGGATGCGGTTGCCATGGTAGGGGAACACAAGCATGAGGCAACAGGGCGGTAAACAATGGGCCGTGATGAAAAGAGGCTGTGTCGTGCCTTGGCGATGGACGGGGAGATTACCATTGGATGGCAGGTCGGCTGGTTATCAGACAGGACCAAGGAGGGGTGGAGTGGGGTGGTGTGGGGAGTGACAGAAGTGTGTAGACAGGAGGACACAAAGCCATCAACACGCACCAGCGAGCAGCCAACTGCTCAAAAGTGTGACCTGCACAAAGAGAGTGTGTGTAACTCAGAGAAAAGAGTGTGGCTGTATATGTGTGTGTCTGTGTGTGTGTGTGTGTGTGTGTGTGTGTATGCGTTAGTGTATTTGTATGTTTGTGTATCTGTGTGTGTGTTTGTGAGTGTGTAAGTGCATGCATCTATAATTCTGAGAGAGTGATGAATATTTATGGGTTCATTTGGCAAAACAACATCTCAAATTTTGACTGATAATAAAACCCAAGGTCACTTTATCTTACTCTCCTTCCTGCCTCAATCTCCCTCCACTTTTCTCTCTCTCTCTCCCACTTTTCCCTCCATTTCCCTCTCTCTCTTCCCCTCTCCCACTCTTTGTATGTATTCCCTCCCTCTCTCTTCTTATTTCCAAGGCTCACTTTGGCATTTCACCCACTCCCTCAACCTCACTATCTAACACACACTCTTTAAAAACAGATTTAGCTCTGTGCGGGACGTGCTGCTCAGTGCTTTGGTATGGGTGTCGCTGCATACTCATGTGCGATTGTGACTGAGAGCAGTCTGCCAGCATATGTGAGTGTATGCGTTTGTGTGTGTCTCACAGACTGTGTGTGTGAGACAGTGTATAGAGCCAATATGAGTGTGTGTGCGTGTGTGTGTGTGTGTGTGTGTTTGTGTGTTAATGTGTTAATGTGTGTGTCTTGCTGCTAGTTGAGCTGTAATTTATGGTGTTGAGACAGCATGAGTCAGGCCCATATAACAGACGGCCTGCTGACACACTTTTCAGCACCCCTTTAACCGGCTCCCCCCCTCCCTTCCTATTCTATTCATCTCTCTCCTCCCTCCCTCCTTCCCTCTTTCACTCTCTCTGTCTTGGCAGAGGTCTGCCTACCCAGCCCCCCCCCCCTCTCCATCCCCACCTCCAACCCCACCTCCACTAGCTCAAGTAAGAGGTGAGGGGGACTGCGGCTCAGCTCAGAGAAAGTTATTGAACTTTAGTGCTGGTCATAAAGGGCCTAGGGGCATCCCTAAGAGGGCTTGTTATTTTGTTGTTTAGATAATGCCATTGTGCTGTAGCTCGGTAAAAGTTAATAAATCATGGTGAGGGGTTTGAGTGTGTGTGTGTGTGTGTGAGGGGAGAGGGGGGTGTTCATTGTTCTGCACACACACACACACACACACATACACAGACACATACACATACACACATACTTACATAAAAGAACATTGCTCTTGAGCAGCCTTAACTGTTTTCTCACACAACAGGGATAACTTTTTGTGTAGCGCTGTCCTTTCAGGGGCACCTGCCACTGTCACAATGCTCATTCAAACCTCTGAAGACAGAGAAGGTTCTGGAAGGCAATTCATAGACATTTCTGACATTTATTGGAAATCTTTAATGAGAGCACAAATGTGTAGCACATCAGTAGTGATGAATACGTCATTATTTGGCTTTTCAAGGAGAAGGTCTTTGTATTTTTTATCCAAACTTTTTTTGTTTAAATAAACAAAATCTGTCATTATCCCAGTCGCATTTTGCACACTAACTCAGACACTTTTCAAAGCAGCTTTGATTTTCTTTCAATTTTGGAAACCCTATTGTGTTAATGAATGAGATACTCCAATACAAATTTTGACAGATTGAAAAAAATGAATAAAAGCATTGCTCCCCTATTTAAGACTGTTAAGCATTATGCACTTCAAAATGTTTCACATCACACTAGATGGCTGTCAGATTTTTTTTTTTTAGCTGATGTGACAGAAGAGTGGCAGAACGCTTTGAGGATTTTCTTCTGGGCTGTGGTCAGTGCCTGTGGTCAGAGGTTAAGAAGTGTTTTCAGTTGGTGGTCAGTAGATAGAGAGAAGCTTAAGAGAAAGCCAAACGCATGAATTTATAAAGGCCTCTCAAAGCAGCTATACATAGTGATGATGTTTGTACAGGCCTACTTAGGGTCCTTATCTGTCTGTAAGGCTCTTGTTAGTGTTGGATCATTTGGGTTGCAGGAGATGCTTTGAAGAGGATCTTCCTCTGATCCTATAAAAACTATTGTGTGTTTGAGCAAATTCATGAGTGTGTGTGTGTGTGTGTGTGTGCCATTAAGTGTATCCATGGGACTTTGGTGCATGATTGCTGATCTGTAAGTTTTGTGAGTATCCATATATTAGATGTAAATAATGTGCAAGACAACCTATATGGATGTATGTTTGCGCGTGTGTATGTGTATGGGAGAGAGGGTGAGAGAGATTTTCTGTGTGTGTGTGTGTGTGTGTGTGTGTGTGCCATTGGGTGTATACATGGGACTTTGGTGCATGACTGCTGATCTGTAAGTTTTGTGAGTATCCATATATTAGATGTAAATAATGTGCAAGACAACCTATATGGATGTATGTTTGTGCGTGTGTATGTGTATGGGAGAGAGGGGGAGAGAGATTTTCTGTGTGTGTGTGTGTGTGTGTGTGTGTGTGTGTGTGTGTGCCATTGGGTGTATACATGGGACTTTGGTGCATGACTGCTGATCTGTAAGTTTTGTGAGTATCCATATATTAGATGTAAATAATGTGCAAGACAACCTATATGGATGTATGTTTGTGCGTGTGTATGTGTATGGGAGAGAGGGGGAGAGAGATTTTCTGTGTGTGTGTGTGTGTGTGCGTGTGTGTGTGTATCTGTGTGAGTGAGTGAGAGAGAGAGAGCGAAAGAGAGAGAGAGTGTGTGTGTGTGTGTGTGTGTGTGTGTGTGTGTTTGCCAACCAGCTCAGCACTCTCCTGGCCCTAATCCCCCAGTGATCCTGTGATCCTACAAGCATACGGCTGTGATAATGCACTCATTTTCTGGTCACCTGAGCACTTTGACGCTCGCCTGCCCGCACCCACCCACCTCCCAGGCTGAGGGGGTCCCTAATGCCCTGAGCAGACCTCTAGAAGAGGCCCTGAATACACAAGAAGGCTCTTCACCAAGAGAACACAGAGGAGTGAGAGAAAGAGAAAAGAGAGAGAGTTAAATATCTGAATGGAGGGTTAAAGATGGAGGGATTAACAGAGCAGTGAGTGCGGAGGACTAAAGCGATACTCTTTCATCCGTGAGGACGGACGGATGGATGGAGGGGTGAGTATAAGCTCCCCTCCTGTGAGTCTCTCTCAGTCTGTGTGGCCCCTTAGCAAACACATGAATGAGAATGAAACAGTTGTCTTAGAGAGCTCAGCCTCACGCATTTATGCATTAGAGAGAGGGCACTGAGATGGACACACACAGTCATTCTCACACCACACACACACACACACACACACACACACACATAGCCCACATCCATATGGATATTAAGCCTTATTTCAAAATCATATGCATGATTAGATGGTGCTAATAACAGCTTGAAAGTCTCTTAACTACATCTATACAGCTCATCTATGATAAGAAAGCATTACATATTTCAGATATATGTTTATAAGTTCTCATATCTAGTTTCCATATTAGTAAAGTTTTAAAACATGGCAGTAAAGCAAAGTATAATGTTGTAGTATGACAAAACTCACAAAACCTTACTCTGCAAGAGAACGTGGCCTTACCAGCACACTGCACATTAGTACACTAGTGGTATTACTTGATCTGACTTGATTAAATGGCAATCAGATGATTGCCTTGTTTCAGTAATGGTAAGTAATGTTACTATAGGAGAAATTTCCCATGTAGTAGGACTATTTAAGTCTCTCTTTATCTCCCTCCCTCTCTTTCTTTCTTTCTTTCTCTCTCTCTCTCTGTGGAAATGGCAGCTATTTGGTATTTAAAATTCAGAGAGGTGTTATTATTATTAAAATCATTAATTGAGCTTCAAACACTGGGCCTGGGCATCATATGTTATCCAACTGGCTGCGCTGTCTGGCGTGATGTCCGAATCCGCTCAGTTAATCTGCGTGACTAAAGGAGTGTGTTACGGGAAGCTGTGCGCCCACCGCACCTTAATTAAAGTGAGACCCAATTAGGGCAGATTGAATGTAAATACGGGGACCGTGTTGGCTGCTGGCCTAACGATGGGAAAATCCATATGTTGTCAAGAGCCAGATAGGATGGAGGCAACCAAGATGCGGGAGCTCCAGAGGCCCAAAGCGGAGCAGGGAGCAGCACACCTCTCCACTCAAGAGCTCACCTGCTGGGCCAGCCTCTACACTGCTTCCTCTCTCACCTCCTCGCATGGATACTTCTGCAGGGCAAGTGTGTGTGTGTGTTTGTATGTGTGACAAAGAGAGAGAGAGAATAAGAGTGAGACAGAGAGGGTAGAAGATGGTGTGTGTCTTATGGATACTGATTGGGTGAATTTACAAGAAGGATGTGAAGCGGTTTTGTCAAAGCACCACTCAAATATCAATGATCCTAATTGAACACCACACTTCAACTGAATGAGCAGCAGACTGTGACATTCTCAGCAGTTTCAGCGTCCCTCTCCCTCTCTCTTTTCTCTTTCTCTTTCTCCTTCAGACAATCACAGTTGCACTTACTTATCACTTATTACAGTATTTTTTTAGAGATATGTGGTCTTATTCAAAAGTATCTGTAAATATAGTAAAGTTTGACAGTGAGATGGGTTGTCCAAGACCCTCCAAGAGCCTATATGTGACAAAGTAAAGAATGATAGTGTATGCATCATGTATGCATGTGTGTGACAAAGAGAAAGGTAGAAAGAGTGTCTGCAATTGTGTGTGTGCATTTACGTGAATGATCAGCACTTGACTGAATGAACCACACACACAGAGAGTGAGTGTTGTAGTTATGGTAATGTAAAGCTCTTATAAAGAAGCTTTACAATCCCTGTGGTGTGATCTAAGGCCTCAGGCAGCCCTCACACCGGACTGGGACAAGGATGACCTGAGAAAGTTTCAGGCGGGCTCTTTACGGTCTCTGCGGGGAGGAACACAAAGCTCCTGGCTGCTCTTTAGTGTCTCTTTAAGTCCCTCCTCCCCTCTCCATCCCCTGGCCAGCCACCATAGGGGAGAGCTCACGGACTCGGTGGGATCCAGGCCGATATGGGCTTTGCCCCCAGCTGACTTGAACACTGATTAAATTGCGTCTGGTTTTCCATTAAAAGCGAGTTGAAACGGCCAGAGAGCTCCAGCAGGGGACGGGAGAGCATGTCACATTCACTCAGTCAGGAAAAGTGGTGTTTTCAAGGCATCCTGTCAATGTTGCATGTTGAGTGTTTAAAGATAAGTGAAGTGAGAGGTCTTCAGTAGGGGCATCTCAGATTTCATTCGTTGGTGCTCACACAGTTACCTAATATTTACATTTATGCATTTAGCAGATGCTTTTATCCAAAGCGACTTACAAAAGAGGATAACATTCAAGCTACAAGATAATGAAAGAAACTAACAAATTAATATTATACAGAATACAGTATATAATGTTTGAAAATGTATGTATGTATGAGCAGGTAAGCTGGAATTTTCACTGAGTTTTCAGACAAGAGAACAATAGCTAGCTGAACTTTTCTGAAAACCTAATGGGTGAAAAATCATCAATCATTGATGTTAAACTGAAAACAATAATCTGCATGTGTTAAAGTCTCAGCTTTCAATGTTTCAACTGCAACTTCCATGATAACTGCATGCCAAAGTAAAAAGCATCAGTGAAAAATGACTGTGAAAGCCCTCTTGCATAATGTGCTTCAATAAACAGTCACACCCTCACCACACAAACTGCTACTGTCAGTAAACTGTGAAACCACACAAATCAACAAACAGTAGGTGAAATGAAAATAAAGACTAAGTATAGACTTTGATGATTAACTCCCTGCTATTAATATCAATAATCATCCTCAAATTCTTGGCGTTTCTCAGTGGCAGCATCTAACCTAATTGTGTCTAGATCACATGGCAGTCTGTTTTGGATTTATGTCTTCGCACACATATGAGACTCCGACGCTGTGCATAGGTTAATTAGTGTTTGCTGTGTAGCTTTGGTCTTTTGTAAATACAGGCCTTGGCTGGTTAATGTGTGCTGATCCAAGGTGGGGTATGGGGGGGGCAAGGGATTAGCAGGGGTGTGTTACTGGGTTCGGCGCTAAGGGGAGGGGGGTTTGGGACTGTTGTGGGGTGGAGGGAAGGAAAGTGTGTCCCCTCTGCAATTGGCTGCTCCCCTAAATGTGTCATTATGCGTCTCATTGTTCCTTTGTGGGGCCCAGAGGTATAAAAGGGCCCCCAGGAGGCACTGAGGACAAGACACTTCTGCAGACAGCCAAGCAGGCATCACATCACAGCAAACATCACTGGACAGAGAGAGAGAGAGAGAGAGAGAGAGAGAGAGAGAGAGAGTCTTTGTGTGTATCTTTGCATTTGAAGACATCTAGAAGCTTCTCTCAACTCTGGATCCTGATAATATCTTCAGTCTCTGACTTTCATTTTGCTGCTTTTTCACTAGAGATTCTGTTGAAACTGCCATTTTTGGGTGTCTTTTTGTTTTTCTTCAGATTGCACATTTTGCGTAGCTTGTTTTTTCTGTTGTTTTGTTTTTCTTGCATCCTCTACTGAGATGGATTCTGATACTGGTTCCATCAGCAGCCGCTCCTCCTCACCAGAGCTAGAAGTGGGCTCATCCATGGACAACTTTTTCAACAACCAGATGTTCCAGGAGTACTGCCGCAAGGCAGGGACTCGGGGCCACGACCTCCAAACCAAGATGGAGAGGACCTCCGGGGCCACAGGGGCAATCAAGGGCCGCAACCGCTCAGAGCTGTCCAACGGTGACCTGCAGGAGCTGCGTCTGAAAGTGAACAGCCGTGAGCGCAAGCGCATGCACGACCTGAACCAGGCCATGGACGGGCTACGGGAGGTCATGCCCTATGCCCAGGGCCCCTCCGTCCGCAAGCTGTCCAAGATCTCCACTCTGCTGCTGGCCAGGAACTACATCCTCATGCTGTCCAGCTCCCTGGATGAGATGAAGAAACTGGTTGGGGAGGTGTATGGCGCCGGAGGTGCTCAGGGTCACCACGCTGCCCGCCGAGTAGCCCACCTGCCACCGCCTCCGACAGCTGCCCCACCTCCTCCCCATCCTCCTGTCTCCACTCCGCTCCCGCTGCTTCCTCTCGCCCAGTCGCTGCACTCGCTTGGGAGTAGCAGCAGCACGGCCGCACTCGCAGCCGCCGCCACCGCCACACTCCAGCACCCCACAGCCGTGCCTGCACAGGCCCCGCACTCGCCTCCCTCAGCGGGGTATCTGGGTTTCCACGCATCGCCCCTGCCCAGCCTGCTGAAGGACCCCCTGCACCTGGCATCTTCCTACAGGCACTTCCCTGGCATGCCTTGCCCTTGCTCGCTCTGCCAACCTCTGCCCGCCTCCACAGCCAGCCTGCACAGCCTTGCCATGGGCAAGTGATCTCTGCCTAAGTGTGGCTGCAGTCCAAACAGAGAGAAGAGACTTTTATCATAAAAATTGCCTAGTGGAGATCCTTGCTGTAGAGGTGCCAAACTCTTGTACATAATGTGTATAGCATGAAAATAACTTTTTGGTGAAATATTTTGCTGCTATTTTTCTATGGAACAAGAACAGTTTTTTTAAGTATTTGGGAAAACAAGATTTGTAGGCTTTAACGGACAATTAAAAGCACAAATCGGTTTCAATTTCCCACAAGACAGTGAGTGGCTGCTATTAATTTATCTTGCTGTTTGTCTCTTTAAAGCAAATGGTTGTAAAAGGAGAAAAATAAGATGTGCTTGTGCAGAATCTACTTTCTTAAATTAAACACTTCCTTAAAAGAACTCTTTCTGTGTCTGCTTCATTCATGTCTTAATTAAAACACACACAAAAAGCTTCATTATCCTTACCCTTTGGCTAAACCTAACAAATAATTGGCAAGAAACTAGAATTGAGTTGCAGAGCCTGTGCTCTGAAAGTTCATACGATATTCAAAGATCTTCAAAGAGACCTTGCCCCACTCACAATGAAAAGCCTCAAACCGCCTCTTGTGAATACATATTATCAGCAGCTTCACACAGTTGGTGCGCGTGAGGAGCACATGGCGGTGGATAAAGAGAGATGTGTCTGACACGGTCGCTCCAGGAGGCCCTGTGGCAACAGTGAGTCTTTAGCGGCAAGGCTCTATAGAACAGCAGGGTGGAGAGGAAGACAGGGGAGTCAGCTGCTAACTAGCCCTATTTTTTTTTTTGTGTGTGTGTGTGTGTGTGTTTGTGCATGTGTTTGTGTATGTATTGAGTAAGAGAGAGTGCATCAGTGTGTGCGTGTGTGTGTGTGTGTGTGAGAGAGTAAGAGAGAGTGCGTATCAGTGTGTGTGTATGTGTATAAGTAAGAGAGAGAGAGTGTATTTGTGTTAGAGAGTAGTGAGTGAGTTCATGTGTGTATGTAGAAATGCAAGAGAATGTGTTTGAAAACGATGGTTGAAATAATTTCTTGGGCTTCCTAGAACAGTTGCATAAAACCATAAAGCTTACATTTCCATTCATTTGCTCCCTGGTGTATCCTATATCTTATCTGAGCATATCTGTGAATATATATGTGTGTGAGTGGGTGGATATCTAGTGTGTTTGTGTGTGTGTGTAATATGTGTGTGTATTTATACTTCAGCCGGCGGCAGGTTGGCGCGTCAGCATTGTGCTACCCACGCAGGGGATGTGGACTCTCCTTTCATACAGGAGACGTAGGATTTATCAATGTCCTGTAAAGCTCAGGACATGCTTAGCTCTTAACTTGTGTGATTAATGACACAGGGGACATGGCGGCTTTGTCCACACTCCATTCATCTACCCTTGCAGCTCGGCAGGAAGGCTAGCAGGGACACTGCTGCACAAGACAAAGGTTTGTTTGAAAACGTTTGTTTAAAAAGTGTGCGTAAAGCAACGTAATCGTGAGAGTCTCATAAAGAGGCTACAGTAAATCCACACCTAATATGTAGAGGGCCTGAACCTAGCTGAAGGCTGAGTCCACAGTAAGAAACAGTAAACAGTGGAGGCACATAACATAATAAATTCACTGATGAATAAAAAACGTGGGCAATCAGGCAATTCTGGAGACAAATGCTTCATACAGCAAACATGATTTCCATGCAATGGTAGTTTTAAGTTCAAAACAAGTTTGGGAACAAGTACTCTATGCATGCATGCACATCATAGCATCATACATTACTAAGTGCTCTCAAAGTCAGACAGATGATGAAAGTGCATGCACTTGATGCCCTGATCCTTGCTCTTGTTGGGGTCGTGTAAAAATCACACTTGTGCTTGAGGGATCAGCTGAGTGATGATGGTAAAGATCAGAGGAGAAAATGAAGAGGTGCTTCTCCTCACCTCCTTGCCCCCTCGCTCCTCTCTCCTCTCTGAAAGGCGCACGGGACAATGGGGGAGCACAGGGGAGCACAAAGAGCGAACAAGGAGGGGGTGGACTGGCCCTTGTGTCTCTCACACATGCCCCCTTCACCCGGCATTTCATCACGCTAACAAGCCGCCAGCAGGCCGCGTCCGACGGGGCTAGCCTGACACTCCCCGGCCCGGGCACAAAGGCGCTTAGCCACTAATTTATGGGCCTATTGACACACTAAAGAGCGCCCTGTCAAGCCTCCAGTCCCGTCAGCTGGGGAAGGCCCCAGTGGGGGGAGGCAGCTGCCAGCCTGCCCAGAGAAGGGGGCTCCCTCAGAGGGTCACCTGGTCCCCGCTGTCCCCTGACACTGAGCACCACCACCACCACCACCATTAGCACTCCACACACCCCTATCCCCAGGCCGATCCGCCCAGGGCCCTCTTTAGACACAGGTGGGAATGGGAAACAGAACACATTGAGGGGATTAGCGGGGGGGCTGCATCGTCGCTGCTCTCTGGTGGATAATTAGGGACAGTGACTTGTGTGCAAAGCTGCTGTTTCCTGATTGGGAGCAGATGGCGTGAAACCCATGGCAAGGCCACCAAGGGCAGTGGTGGGATTGGGTGGGGTGGATGCATTTTTTTCTTTTTGTGTGTGTGCGTGTGTGTGTGTGTGTGGGGTGTGTGTGTGTGTGTGTATGATTGTGCCCTTGAGTGATGGATATGCATCTCAGATTTTAACAAGGACACGGCTTTTGCTAAACTATTGTGGGCAGGGAGGTCAGGATTTTTTTGACCTCTTCATATGACCTCTTCAGAAATTAGAACTGATGTTTGTGTCCCTATCTTTGGTTGACCCCCTCTCTCCCATCAAGATTCTGTCCTGAAAACCTCACTATTGTTTTTGTATGGGACTTTGGACAGGCCTTTGATTTCTCAGCACTTTTTTCACCTCTGTTTGTTCCATTTACCTGACAATTACCCAGAAACATCTTTGATACATGTGTACTGTCACTGATCAAAGAAGCCTACTAGGACAGCAGAATTACTAACAAGAAAAATAAGCAGGGATTTCCGTAAAAAGGAACCAGCAGTCTCTTCTTGACCCACATGAGCTGATTACTGCCTGTGCTCAAAATGGAGATGTATGCATCCAATTGAATGAAAAGAGTTCTGATCAATAAAACACATGAATGCACAGCTCTGGTGAGCAAAGGACTGACCAGTGCAGTTAATTAGTGAACTGAAAGACGCAATTAGTGGGATTGAAGGGTGGGTTGGGTGGAAGGGTGGGGAGCCATATTGCCAAACATACGCACATATTGTGCAGCGTCTGGATGCAGAAGACGTTCAATTAGGGGAGAAGGCTTTTCCAGAAGTCTGCGCCATGACCCTTTCTGCTCTCTATGCATACTGATTAGGGTGACACACAGCTGGTATGGCGACTCATTGTCAACACACACACACACACACAAGCCTGTGCATAAACACACACACACACATTGTCAACACACACATTTCTGATATAGAGGGCTCAGGTGGATTTCAGAGAGCACACAAACACTCTTACACATGCACAGACAGACACATACTGTGCACTGATGCTCAGCTGGGTATATCAGAGAACATTAATTTAGGCTTTATCCATATGGAGAAGTTGGAATTCTAATTACCTGATAAACACCTCTTGTCACCTTCATTATGTGAGAGATCATCACTGATAGTGTGAAACAGGGCAACTAGAAAAATGGCTTTCCCCAAGAGACAAGAAACCCATGTGCAAACACCAAATCTACACCTGAGACACAGTGAAAATATGAGCAGCATAAATTAAACAGAATTATCTGTCTTAATGAGATTGGTTACATGAGATTTACTCTGTTTTGGATAAATATATAAATTGAGTTTGTTTCCAGTATTTCAAAAGTTTCATAAAGCCTCAAAAGATTAATGTAGCCCATATTCAGCCTTTTTAATCTCACATTTCCCGTAACGTAATGATAGCTGACATCACCAATGCCTAATTTGCAGAGGCTGACAAAACCGCATAGCTTGATCCTCCTCGGACACCGTACCTACTCTGGCTATCGTAAAGTTATTTTGTCGAAATGTTTTTTGTTTCAATTTTAAACTTTTTAAAATAAATAACGTGTGCTTTTAGACGCATTTCATAGTATCTAATTTTTAATAATTTGTATTTTTTTGTATCAGTGTTTTGTTGTAATGTGTTGGGGTCAGAGGTCAGGAGACGCTGATGATGTCATGCTCTGAAGATGGCTGAAGGGTGAGTTTTAAGTCGTCAAATACTTGTTTTGTTTTTGCAAAGTATCCTTTTTTGGCGTGTCCGTGATTCAAGATGGGTCTGTGCATGTTGTAGTGTTAATATGTAATGCATTCTCTTAAATTATCTGGTGTATGAAAAATTGTGTCGTACTATTAAATTGTGTCCGTCTTCGAGGGACTAGGAAGTCGCCTCTTGGTTTGTTTACAAAAATTTAGCAGAAACGTTATCACACAAATTGCTCTAAAATATTACATTCAGTTATACGAGTGATGTTCATTGAAGTAATCTGCTCGTATGTGTTGAAACTGCTTTCACGTTAAAAGTGACATTATTTTACACGATTCCAACGAGTTAAATCAAAACAACCAAGCGAGCTGGATAATTCGCTAGCTGTAGCATGGCTGCTAGCAGCTAACGAAGCTACCCGACGGCATTTGGTATGATACAGCCTAAGCAAGGCATGTTCGCAAACAGCAGGAACTGTTTTGAAACACCACCGTTAGACTTGTAAACACAGCATTCAGATGTGTGGTGTCTTGAAAATGTGGATGTTAGCGTGTAAGTTTGCTGATTGCAACAGACAGTCGACGGTAATTTCTCCCACGTCATCGTGCCTTATGGTTCCAGGGAAGGTAGTTGGTGGGGAGGCTGGCTCCAGCAAAGCTTCCAAGCCGTCAAAGACAAGGTAAGCATTAATGCGTTGATCTGATTAAACTCTTGTCGGAAGCATGTGTTGTGATTAGTGTGTTGTATAGTCTGGGAAACTCGGTTAACTGGCAGCATTAGCCTATCTGGCCTGTCGCGTAACTCGAGTTTGTTTTTCCCCCCGCAGTCCTCTGAGGCATACGAGTTTATCAAACGAGACTTGGCCGAATTCTCCAACGTGGTCCAACATGACACCGCCTGTTCTATTGTCGCCACTGCCAACGCCGTCAAAAGCAGACTGGCTGTATGTATTCTGGAGAGAGGATTTATGTTTGATTTGGGTCATATTTCACAGCTGTCAGTCATGCTTACAGAGTTACATGATGATGGTCAGACATGAACAGACCTAGTTCTGTTGACCAACACCATAGCAGTGGCTTTAATATCACAGCAGCTCATTTCCATCATTGACGTGTACACAGGTGGAGGGCTCTTCAGAGACCTCAGAGAAGGTGAAGAAGAGCCTGTCGAACATTCTGGGGGTCATTAGTGACACCCTTGCACCCCCACCTGACAAAACCATCGATTGCGATGTCATCACACTGGTGGCCACGCCTGCAGGCACAACAGAGGTGTATGACAGCACCAAGGTGAGTTAGTACCTGTACTAGATCTGTAGATCAGGGGTTGGTAACCCCTGGTACGTTTGCCACAGTTGACTTGCAGAGGGATTCTCACTGGCATGCCGGTGATGGTGCACAGCCCTTGTTTTTATACATTAGAGAAAGCTCGTCCAT
The DNA here is from genome assembly GCA_027481765.1 of Tenualosa thibaudeaui. Taxonomy (NCBI): domain Eukaryota; kingdom Metazoa; phylum Chordata; class Actinopteri; order Clupeiformes; family Clupeidae; genus Tenualosa; species Tenualosa thibaudeaui. Next base: position 12,103,933 of record JAIFZK010000013.1, read on the forward strand.
CTCATCTGTTGTTAAGGGAGCCTACATTATAGGGTGTATGAGGTGTGTCTTCTGTAGTGTTACAGATGGCAATGCATCCTACTGGCTTCAAACATTTTTCCATGAGATGAGTCCCAGGGATGCAGCTGTGCCAAAGATCGTTCATCAGGTTTCGCAGCAGTTGCCCTGACAGTCTGGGAATTCGGGCATATCCCTCTTGGATATTATGGATAGAAGTGGTGTGTGCTTGTTAAAAGTTTTGTTTGTATTTGTCCAACCTTGGTTGTCCTTACAAGACAGAACACAAAATGACAAGTCAATCAAATGTAGGAGTGTTCAGAATATATATAAGGGTTTGAACTGGTTCATATAACAAAAACAAACCAAATGATTGATATTTTTCTTTAAAAGTATAGGCTTCCTGAACAGCTGTAAAAATACAGTGTTTCCTTTCAGTTTTCTACTGCAAATAATTTTTACGGACAGAGAAAGGGAGACGTACTAAAGGGTAAAGTATCCAGTTCCTAACTGTTAGATGAGAGAATCATGATTAAAGTGCAGTGAGAATGTTGTTAGTTAGGCTTACAGATATTTACACAAACCCAAGTTATTGTGCTTCCCGTTATGCAAGTCAGGCTATAGTGCGCATTTTAATGTATGAAATTTAGAATGATTAATTTGATTCCTCTATTTTTTGGATGTCCTTTATTTTTATGTTGGAAATGCGGCCCCATTATGCATAGTTAAAAGCAATTGGTATGTTGATTGGCACACAAATGAATAAGACCTTTTCTTTTTGGCACAACATGTCAAAAGGGTTGCCGTCCCCTGGTGTAGATGCTCAAGGAGGCTGACAACTGTCAGCTACTTTTCGAGTTGGGGCTGCCCTATCATCTTTATGTATATGTATGTGTGTACATAACTGTTTGATTTAAAACCTGAGTGTGTATTAACTAGTGTATAATGTATCTGTTGTAGGCTCGTCTTTACAGTCTGCAGGCAGACCCAGCTACATACTGCAATGAGCCTGATGGTAAGACATTCTACTCTTCTACTCTATTCACACACACGCACACTTGTAATATTGCTGTTATACTGGATTTGTTCCTGATCGGAAGGATGTGTTTAAAACAACAGAACCTTTCATTGTGAACATTTTAGCATGTTGCAAAGGAATGCCAAACACTCCAAACAGTGTACGCTGTGAAGGCCTTGTGGGGTGGGGTGGGCGGGGGGGAAGCAGATGGAACGGCTAAGTTTGCACTCTCAGTCACAGTCTGTCATATTATATCCATTGCCAGTGGATGAGACTGGCAAAACTGATTTAAATTGGTGTATGAAAGTAATTTTAGAAAGTCTGTTTTTTAATAGTAGTCACATAACCCAGCAGATGACTGAAAAGACCAAACACCAAAAAACAAGCTGGCTGGCGGTTTGGGTGGTGGTGAGGATTTCGCATTCTTGCATCCCAAGCTTATGTGGCTGGAGAAGGGCCAGCCTGGAGGCTCCTAGGGCAGAGGCTTTACAGGATTGTGTGGTCTTCACAGTATGAGGATTTAATGTCCTCTGTGTCCACATGGACCACATCAACCCCTTATTGCAAACCCTCATTTACATGCCTGCCCTAGAGGACTTGTCTATAGTGTGTTGTCCTCTCTACTCGTGTTTGTTCTTTGTCAGAAATGTCTATTTTTGTTGTGTGCTGCGCCAGAAGTAGCCGTAGGCCTTTCACCTGAATATTTTGGAAGGCTGCCTCGACCTGGAGTGGTCAAATAAATAACTCATGATTGAAAAGATTTGACAAAATCTCGCCAGAAAGTAAACAGTGCAGTTACAGAATAAAATATAACCAAATCGGTATGTGCCCAGCTTTGTCTGACTTGGTGTTGACTTTTTGTCGTAAGTCTATAATAGTTGAACTTGATACCCAGGGTACACTTTGTATGCTATAGTATTTATACTGCATGTATAGGTTGTGCAGAGATATGATGTTGGCATATTTGTTGTGTGTTAAATTAATCTTTAATCCATGTGTATCTGCAGGCCCCCCAGAGCAGTTTGATTCCTGGCTCTCCAATTTCAGCCTGGAGGACAAGAAAGCAGAAATCTCAGAGCTTCTAGTCAGCAGCCCGTCCATCCGGGCACTCTACACTAAAATGGTACATTCCATTCGCCCCTTCTTGTCATGGTCTGACTGTCAAACATTTTGTTACATTATTAACACTTTACGTGAAGCCTTCTAAGAGATGTGCTTACTGGTGGAAACTTGCCATAACTTGGAATCAAGGCTTGGCAAGTTGAGGAGAGTGATGGTCAAATATTAACACTACAGATCTGAAGATATGTTTCAGAAAAATAATTAGCCCAAGTTGTAAAGCACCCATATGTTGTATTGTTTGACACAAATAGAAACATAAAACCAAAGATTGTTTAGAACCCAAAATGATTGAAGCATTCCATTGATTATATGTAGTTAAGATGCACTACCAGTCTCCCAAATGGGCATGTCAGCTGTGAGCCCTACATCACACTGATACAGGAAAAGATTGGTTATGAATTATCTTGCTTCATCAATAATCTCTGATCAGTGGGCGCTGGATATGAATCAATAAGGCAAGTAAACAGTGTGCAGATATGTATGTGTGTAGTATGCTCTGACTGATTGGTGTGTCTTTGATTGTGTTCTCGCCCATCAAAACTTTGTTCTGCAAGTGCTGCAGCACATGGCAGTGCTAAAGCGCTATGGGGCGATTTAGATTCCTTTGAAATAGCCTGTGATCCCTGTCTATGCCAGGTGCCTGCAGCAGTGGCCCATGCAGAATTCTGGCAACGGTACTTCTACAAAGTCTTTCAGCTGGAGCAGGTACGGTCTCCAATAATATGAAACATGTGACACTAAGGATGGTTCTCCTCAGTGGTGACGTACAGCACCCTTAACAAGCAGATCTGAAACTTAAAAAAATAACATGATGTAAGAATTGGTGTTTATCCTGAAGGTTTCAATACCCTAGACTAAGCACAATACGTAGCTTTTGGAAAGGTCTTTGGGCCAAAACTGCCTGACAAAGGTCTTCGTACTGAAACGAGTTCTTCAATTCAGGTAGAATCCCTGTAGCATTGCTTCAAAGACATACACGAGATGAAAAGGTTTGAGTGTATTATATAGACTCTTCCTGCTGTGTCAAAGGAACATTGTGATGCAAAATATTTATCCTTATTCTTTCCACCATGCCACAGGCCACAGGGAAAAAGCTAGAGGTAATGGCATTGTAGATGAGCCCATGGCTGATATCATTCAACTGTACATCATACAAGAGAGAAACTATTCCCCGTAGTTGGTTTAGATATCTTGGATCAATTTAAGTGCTCGTGATGTGCCTGACCTTTGTCAAGCCTTCACTCAGCAGCGGATTCTTCTAGAAGACACCCTGTTAATCCAAGGTGTTGTCACCTTGTTCTCCTTCCCTTAGTTATGGAGTCATGGAGAAAAGTGTTTTTTTTGAGCCCTCACTCCTCTGTTCCATCATAAAGTGACTGTGCTTTCTTCCTTTTGGCATCATCAGTGTGTGAGCCCTGGCATCAAGCCTAAATGTGAAATGTTCTTTAGTCCCTCTAGTGGTAGTTAGTCTGCGGTACAATGAACCGCTGCTTTTCAATGAGCTCAGCAAAATAATGAATGAATCTTAAATGCTTTAACTCTATTGTGACTATTATTAGTAGTAGTTATTTCACTCTGTGTGTGTGTGTGTGTGTGTGTGTGTGTGTGTGTGTGTGTGTGTGTGTGTGTCTCAGGAGGAGGCCAGAAGATTGGCGCTGAAACAGAGAGCGGAGCAGACGGCTCACCGTTCGGCGCGAGAGAGTCTGGGCTGGGAGGAGGAGGAGGAGGGTGAGTCTGGGTTGATAGAGATCGACTCAAAGGCTACACACTAAAGGTTACAAAGGCAGACACTGTTCCTGGATACGGAAGTGAATTACTTCTTGTTCTATGTTACTCAGTTTTTGTCTTGGATATGCACTCTCTTTCTTTCTATCTCTTTTTTTTCATGCCCACCCTTTCATACTTCTCTCAGTTTATCCTCTGTTACACTCTTGCTGCTTTTCACTTTTCATTTATCACTTCTTATCTCATCATCTCTCATTTGTCTTGTCTTCTCTCTGCTTTCTCTCCCCCTCTCTGCTCTGTCCACTCTCTCTCTCCCGCTTCTGCTCTTTCTCTCCCTCCTGCTCTTTCTCTCTCTCCCTCCTGCTCTTTCTCTCTCCCCCTCCCTGCTCTTTCTCTCCCCCTCTCTGCTCTTTCTCTCCCTCTCTCTGCTCTCTCTTTACCTCTCTCCGCTCTCTCTTTCCCTCTCTCTGCTCTCTCTTTCCCTCTCTCTGCTCTCTCTTTCCCTCTCTCTGCTCTCTCTTTCTCTCCCCCTCTCTGCTCTTTCTCTCCCTCTCTCTGCTCTCTCCGCTCTCTCTATCTCTCTCTCCGCTCTCTCTTTCCCTCTCTCTGCTCCCTCTTTCCCTCTCTCCGCTCTCTCTTTCCCTCTCTCTGCTCTCTCTTTCTCTCTCTCCGCTCTCTCTTTCCCTCTCTGCTCTGTTACTCTCTTTCAATTGATTTCAGTGTTGCTGTACTACTGCTGTGTTATTGTACTAAAATACAGTGTTGTCAAAGGTTTGAGGGAGAGAAAAAAAAGCAAATGTCCTTCCACACACACATAACCTACCCTCCCCGCCCACACACACACACATCATATGTCTTCTCTCTCTCACACACACTCTTCCCTGTTTGTCTCTCTCTCAGATGATTTTCTAGGGGCCACTTCCACATCTCGATTGGACTTCACCCCTCCACTGGAAGACCCTGCTCGCATGTCCCTGTCCCCCAGCGCCTCCACCCCTCAGGTCCCGACACCTCCCCAGATCTCCGTGTCGCCCTCGGCCAGCCAGGGCGCCTTCTCCCCGGGTAACACCTCGGATGTCACGCCATCGCTCAGCAGCGACAGCGTCAGCTTGCCAACCCAATTTGAGGCCCAACCAAGCCCCATGCCAACGCCCGTGCCCACATCTGTGCCCGCATCCCCCCCACAGCCCCTGGCCCAGGAGCTAAGCCTGAGGCTGAGCGAGGCCAGTCTGGAGGAGGTGGATGTGGAGGAGAGTCCAGAGGAACAACAACAGCAGCAGACAGGGGGAGAGCAGAAGAGTGCTGCCAAGCCAGAGGTAGTGACAGACGGACCGACCCAAGAGAAAGTTCCCCCAGCAGCACCCACGACCAGGACAGAGACGAACAAAGAGGACGGACCACAGGACTTGAGAGTGTTTGAGCTGAACTCAGACAGCGGCAAATCCACACCTTCCAACAACGGCAAGAAAGGTGAGCTAAAAGATCATCATGGTATGATAACACTGTTGTCTTTCTACTGGTGTAGAAGCATACTTTTCAGGTTCCTAAGAATACACCTGGTTAAGTATTGATACACTGACCCTGCAGAGATAATACATTTACTAACATACTAAAGCCCTTTTAGGGCAATAATTCAGTCGGCAAAACATTTCATTTTGTGACCCATCACACTGTATCCCACCACCTAAACACTTGAGCAAGATCAAAGATTGCTGGAAGATGCTGGAGCTGTTTCCACAGCAACACATCATCTGTGTTGCTCATTATCGTTTGCAGCCTACTCATCAGCAGTGGCAAAATGGGAGTCAATTTCAATTACTGGTTTTGTAATCAGGTCTGTCTATCTGTTAGGCTCTAGCACAGATGTGAGCGAAGACTGGGAAAAGGACTTTGACTTGGACATGACAGAGGAAGAGGTGCAGATGGCACTGTCTAAACTGGATGCCACAGAAGAGGTGAGAGCCAGACTGGCTACCACAAGCATGTCCCTCAGTGTTTTACCTCTGCCTTTTTGGGCAAGTCTTGTTATATCTGAATGACACTTTTGAAAAGATTCCAAAACAGACTGTTGAATGAAAACTGTTGACTTACATACGTTGTCAAAGTCAAAGTAAACGCACAGTAAATGCACAGCAAATCCACAGCAAACACACACACCCTTTTAATTTTATTGACTGCTGTCCCCCTCTCTTTCTCTGTGGCAGCTGGAGGATGAGGACTGGGAAAACTGGGACTAAACTGGAAGACTGATGCAGGATTTCTGTGCGCCCACCAACACCTCCCCCCTGCCCCTGACCCAAGCCAAGCTGCCCCATCGAGACGAGTAGCCCCGCTCCTGCAGACCACACATGCTCACTGACCCTCTCAGCCCACTGGCATCAACAAGGGCAATGGCAGTCCCCAAAAACAAACTCGGATACACACAGGCGCACGGACACACACACACACACACACACACACATGCACATAAACATAAGTGCTCATCAACTGACTCGCCACTTTCACCCCCCCTCTCTGCCTAATAATGGCAATAAAGGTCAGCTCCCATCATGCATTGCTCCAGTGGCCATTTTGTGCGCCCGGCATTTTAGGAGCCCTATCTGCTTCTCTAAAGGGGATGTTTCTGGTTTACGGGATAGTAGTAAGCCTCAGAGCCTACTTTAGCATTGGGGCTGGTAGCTTCCACATCTGACTAAGATTTTTGAGCCGAAACGGGATCAGCCAGTGCACGAGTCACTCCAGCCTCGCTGGAATGGTTGCCATAGTACCTGTCCTCCCTCAAAACATTATGATAAAAAAATAAATAATGATGCGAAAAGAATCTTTTTGTTTTCAGTAGGTGTGTTAAGCCAACACTACCCCAAGAAGAAAAGGGTTCTGGCTTCAGGCTTTCTAATAGCCATTGACTGTAATGCTGCTTGTTGCCTCCAGAAGATAGAAGCTCGTTTTAAGCTCAAATATGAATATATATGTACCTTTTATTATTGTTTTCTTCCAGTGATGCTCTGGAGTGTTTGTTTTCCTCTGTTGATCTTTTGTCTACTATATTAATTACTAATAACCTCCTGTCTCATGTTAGAACAAAGTGCAGAAAGGACTTTGGCTTCATGGACTGGCAGAACATTGTGAAAGTCCATAAAAGAGTACAGTCACCAATCAGCAGCAACATGGCGGCCTTGGGAGACAGAGAATGTGTTTTGTGTGAAGAAGAAAAAAAACAAAAAAAAAACACTGAGTTGACTAAAAACAGTCAGTACTTGTTGCATCATTCATGTCATGTTTTCATGTCTTGATTCTCCTGATTTACTGGGTTGAGGGATTGACAATTACGTAACATTTGTAACATTGATTGCAACATGATGCAAGATCTGCTCTACTGTCTGATGTCTTTTGTTTTTCCACAAAAGAAACAAGCCCTCTTGTCAGTTGTCCGACAAGAGGGCTCAGGGCTGTCCCTGACATGCGTTGTGATGCAATATGAAAAGGAAAAAAGAAAAAAGAACAATCCATAACAAAAAAAACATGTTGAGTGGATACTCACAGTTGCAGATGAGGATGTGCTTTGTGCTAGGAAAAGCAGTTTGGAAGGCTTTGCTTATTGTGTCCCATTGACACAAGACCCCCTAGACACAGAGCTTCAGTGAAAATACTTCCTTTAGCCGTAGCCTAACACACTGGATGTAGCGATATGGAAATATTCTTTGCGCCTTTTTTGTCCTTTTCTGTCCTAGATGCAGCTGTGTTTTGGATTTCTCTTCAGATTTGACACTAATGTGGATGCAGTCAAGTTTTAATTTAACATATTTTTAATTTAAGAAACATGAATAGGCCTTTTCTGCAGAGGGAATGTAGTCAATTTGAATGGGTAAACTTTTTTAATTTATTTGAGAAGTTGATTGTCAACACCATGCTTTATAACGCATGCCGATAAAGTCATTCTCCTCTGCTGACTCTTGTGCTACTGCTGTCAACATGCTTGGCCTCTGACTGTCTCGTGTTGGGAAAATTAACAATACTTATTTCCAGTAATCTAATATGTGTTGCATGTCGTTATTTTCTGTCTCTCTCTCTTGCTTTCTCTCTCTCTAGCATTAAACACACACACAGACACACACACCTTTAACCTATTTCCCTTTTACATATTGCACTTTAAACAATATTCGGTTCGAAGCTGTTATTTTTTTTTAATGATTATATTTCCAGTTCTATTTTTCAAACTAGTGTCATTAAAACAATTCTCATGACATATACTGGTCTGTGTCCAAATACATTGGATATTAGTGATTTGAAGATAGTCGATCTTTCCATGACATATCACTCCTCTTTCTGAGGCATCTGCTAAAGCGTCTCCATGGTGTGATGTTGCCAGGAAGATTCCTCTTAGTATAATGTTACCAAGGAGCCTACACTATAGCTTTGTATTGATAAATTAAATAATAATAGATGATTTTCGTATGAGAGGTGCGCACCAGATATTGTATACCATTTTACTCCACTCTATGGTAGTATTGCCCTCTTTCAAATCTGAAAACTCGAGACCATTGCACATGCTAATATGATGTCCACCTAAGGTATTGTGACTGATGATTCAAGCCAGCTGGAATGAACGGCAGCATGGTTGTGTTCTGAGTTTATCAATGTTGGTATAAATAAATGCCTCACAGAAGTCAGAAGGTGGATCTTACACTTCACAAAGATGGGTTCTGTTGCTTCCTGTACTCTTATAATATCCGGTTCCAAAATTCAGCATCGGGTGGTCCAGGCGGACATCTTTGTGTGTCCGTACCCAGATAGTAGGCCTAACCTCTCCCGCACTTTCTTCCCACTGAACAGGTACTACAGTCCACTAACTCCACAAAGTATTCAGTGCAGTCAGAAGACTGGCTGATGTCCAAGGAACGTTTTCCTAAGCTAATAGAAAAACGATGGTTCTCATCTAAGCGCGAGAGTAGTTAAATAAAGTATCAATATGTATCTTGGTCAAGACTTTGATTATGATTTATAATATATTTAAGTGGCTGCTGCTGCTAGCACTTGGCTGAAAAGGGAAAATTCTTCAATTCAACTGAGCGTAACGACATAGCAGTGACCAGTAGATGGCAGTATAAGCACATAAATGGCCGTTAGAAATGCCTCTCCAGAAACACGCGTTTAGCGCAACGGGTGGGTGAGTGGTATGGTAAAGGCTGCATATTCTGCACTTCATGGCAAGTCATACAACTATAACGTAAAGATTAAATCACTCTAATGTATCTACACAATAGGTAGGCAACGAATTATAATGTATCTTTATCTCCCCTCACTCGGAAAGTGTACGTTATGCGCCTTCTAGCTGTTAGTGCCTAAATGTGTAATGTATGTGTTGAAATGTAGGCCGTATGAACACCTGCAATGCACGTTTTTTTTTCTCTCTCTCGCTCTCCGGTTGCCAGTATGACTGGGGCCTCTATCTCTCGCCTGCTCAGTTGATTTTGTTCGCTTGGTGGCTTAAGCGTGGCCTTCCCCTTTCAATGATGTTCTCAACATGAAAAAACAGGGGAGTCATAGAATTAGTCACACGTGCGTAGCTGTAGTATTCTGCTAAGATTAGGCTATAAGGATATAACTCGTAACTGTCATTACTAGCGTAAAATTGATAACACGTGACACCACATGACATGCAAGCACTATAATTTTGGTGAGCATGTTTATCAAAAAACTCACATCATATGTTCCACTGTTCCACTGTGACACATGGCTTTTTGTGCATAGTGATTGTTCTCCCAGCCCAACTCCAGCTGATTCATGCCTGATTTCCTGTTATTTTGGGAGAAGTCCTTGATTATATGTATCTTAAATGGATTTATAAATGCTGCCTCTTGCATCATGTCTGCAGAAAAGGAAGTGGCATACATACATCAACACACATCTTCCCCTTGTATAGATTGCTTTAATTTTGACTGTGAGGCGGCACAAATTAATCTCTTCGTTTCTCAATATGTGCTCTCGTGATGTGGTCTTGGGAGTGGGAGTGACTGCTCATTCCTCAGCACCCAAGAGAAGGAAACAAAATCGCTGTTGAGCTGCTCCAAGCCCAATGGTGAGGGGTCTATGGGGAGGGCTCAGGCTGCACCTCTGCTCGGTGGAATGTGCAGAGGTGGTGGGGTGGGGGGTGCTATAGCTGCAAAGACAGTGAGGGGCTTGGTGCACTAAATATCTACAGGTGTAGATGTGTGTGTGTGTATGCACATATGTGTCTGTGTGTGGGGAGAAGACTGACGGTTGAGTGACATTCACTATCTGCTTCATTGGCTGTTATTGTTCCCTGACAGAGAAAGGAAAGAAAGAAAGAGAAAGAGACAGAAAGCAGAGGGGAAAAGGTGGTAAGAGTTCCTCTTCCAGAGAGCAGGCCCTCCAACCTCCAACCTCAAGTCAATTATTGACTTTTTCCTGAATGCACCTTAGTTTGTCTTTTTAAATGTATATGAAGTCTCCCCCACAAAAGACTCTTCACTGACTCCAGACAACACCCCCTTATAAGAAGAGGCTGTTGTTTTCTACTCGCATCTCTACATGGGGTGAGTGAGTGTGTGTGTGTGTGTGTGTGTGTGTGTGTGTGTGTGTGTGTGTGTGTTAGTGGTGGTGGTGGTGGTTAGAAATGTCTTTATTTCTCATTCTACCACTGGTGCACTTTCTGACCCGGCTCATTCAGTCTGGCACTGTTACCAGAGGAGGTCTGTTTGTATGTGTATGTGTGTGTGTATGTGTGGGTGTGTGAATGGGAATGTGTGTGAGTGTGTGCTGGGCCTGTGGAGCCTCCCTTCCCTGAGCTCCTCTGGCTTGTCCTCCAACAAAGGCCCTTACCTTTGCCAGCATGCCGTTCAGACTGGGGGAGCTGCCTCTGGTATTGTGCATGTGAAGTGATGCTGCATGAGAGGAAGTGCCTGTGGTTGGGCGCTGGGTTAAGAGGGTTCCCACACAGTCGGCCCAAGCCGTGGGACCTGCAGCACAGCAAACGCCTATAAGAGGGCCATGAGGGTTTGTACTTAACAAAACAAAAACACACACACTCAGAGTACCACACACACACACACACACATACACACACACACACATACACACACACACACACTCACACGCACACACACACACATGCACACACATATACACACATATAGGCAGCCACCTGGGCAGAGAAATGTGTCATATGGTCTTATAGTGTGTCAGTTTTGTGTTAAATTGGGTTGAGCAAGGCACCATGTGTGTCAGTTGTACTGGAGTTATTGCTTACTGTCTGTTATGACTTGTATTGTAAATACGTCTATTTGTTGCATGCCTAAAGAAATGGTTGACAGTGCATTAACAGTTTTGCCTTGCTGTTTTTAACTGTAGAGAGAGGGAGAGTGAGTGACATATTTCATTAGTGATTTTCCACTGTATGTAGATGTGTCGAACAGAGCATTCTGTCAGTGGTTTGTGTGTATGTGTGTGTGTGTGTGTATGTGTTTGTGTGTGTTCTCAGTTTCTGTTCTGGCCAGGGGTGCAATGAAGCAAAATACCCAAGAAAACTCACTTGTGGGTTACTTTTGCAAGGGTTTGGGTTTGGCTGGAGGACTCTGCAAGACTGATACAGGGAACAACAGTTGGCGTTTGCCTGGATGTTGGCAGCCCCTGAGTTTTTGCATGGCTCCAGAGCTGGCACAAGGTGGTTGGCACGTCGGGGGGAGGGTTGCTGGGGGTTGGTAGGCTGGATGAGGGTTCTGGCCTGGCTAAGTTTTCCATTTTTGGATTTGTGTTACTGACCTTGGCACTCGTCGTGTTGCTGAAAGCGATGAGTCGGAGATGCCTGTGGTTTAGTTTCGTGAGGTTAAAGATTGAGCATTCCTCTCGTTGCAATTTGTTTTGTTTGCTTTGGAAATCGACATTTGAGAGGCAATTGATGATGCCCAAGGGCTGAATCTGCACGTTTTATGAAAAAGAACCATTACACAAAACACATACAGTGATAAACTTGAACAGAGATAAATCAAATGGTGAATTAAATATGTAAAAAAAGAGATGCTTTTGCAGTCAAGCTGCATCGCTTGACCTCTCCACTCTACATCATTGTTTCTGTTGTCTCAGCCTCTGTGAATACCTCCACCCCTTTCCTCATCCAACCAACACAGGCCCTCAGCCAAGTCCCCTTTGTGAAGTATCTGTGTGATTACCGTATGAGTGTTCAGTGAGAGACTCTGTAGCAATGGCGTACCTGTACACTCTCCAGTGGAGAGCATTCCAAAAGGGGGTCTGGGATGGGTGGGTGGGGGGAGGTTGATGATGATCTGTCGAATGCCCCAGATGAGAGGGTGGGACTGGCTGCCTGAGGGACATCTGCTCCCCTGTGATGAGATTACGGACCGACTCCTGGATGGAGGGGGAAAGATCCAGCACTAGAGTAGATTAAGCTTCAAATATAGGGCAGGAGCTGGAATATAGATGCTTCACCTATCTGCAAGTGCATTGCACCCATACTTCCCACCACCTTTTCTCCACAAATGTATTCTTCTCTTTTCCCATCTCTTGCTCCTTATAACCCCCAGCCACTCTTCATGTCTTTCTATTTCTGAGACTCCTGTTCTGTCTAATCTTTTGTTGTGTGCATCCTTTGATGTTGTGTATATGTGTGTGTGAGAGAGGGAGAGGGAGAGAGAAAGAGAGAGAGAGAAAAAAAGATAAAAGGACAGTGATAGAAAAGAGAGATGTCTGATACTTCTTTCCTCTCTGCCGTCAGATGTTGCACGCTTTCTGCTGCCACTGGGTGAGTCTGTAGGTGGTCGACGAGCAGCAGCCCCAGAAAACAAGCAGATGGAAAGGCAGCAGTGAGAGAGAGAAACAACTGTGCTATGAGCAGGCACTTTAGATGAAATTGGTAACCATAGAAACAGCACCTTTTTTCCTTTCCTCCTCTCTTGTTGGGCAACACTCATGCCCGTAACGACAGCTAAATTAGTTTAGCTGTAGTGGCCAGGTGCGAATGGGTCCTGTCTGGACAGTTGAGAGAGAAGGGGGGAGAGAGGGAAGGATACAGAAAGAGAGAGAGAAAAATGTTACCCACCTTAGCTGACTTGTGCCTGTGTTCCCCTCGCCACCATCTCAAAAGGACACAGTGGCGACTCATTAAGGCATTTCCGCAGCCTGGCACTAATGATGTGTAAATGACAACCAGATTGTCAGCACTTCAGTGCGCAGTTCTGGGATTCCCAGCCAGCCCCCTTCACCCATCACCCATTGAACCCACACCCAGACCTTGATCCCCCATCCTCGTCCTCATCATTGCTTCAGACTTCAGTAACTTTTGGATGATGAGATATACTTTATTGTTAATGATGTTTCCTTTGTATTTATATTATATAACCTACTGAATGTGTGTGTGTTTTGGGTTGTGTGTTTGTGTGCGTGTTTGTGTGTGTGTGAGGGGGGGGTATTTTTATTGCGTTAAATGGAAAATACAGCAGTAAACTTAACGTGAACTAACACAGATTTGTGTGTGTTTTGTGTTTATTCAGATAGGACAGTGAAAAGTGAAAGGGGGTGAATGAGAGAGAGCAATGGAGTGGGATTTGATCCTGGGTCCCTGTGGGATCAGGACATGATACAGATGCTTTATCTATTTGTCACTTTTACAAGGACCAGATATTCATTGCTCTGACTAATTACTAGCCTACTGACAGGCTCCACTGATAAAATTTTCTTGTAGTAAGAAAACACTCCACTGATTTATAGTTTGTTTCACTGATGGTGACTGTATTTTTTTTGGCCAGCTTCAGGTAAAATGAGGCAGTTGAGGCTGGAATGTTTCGGTGACTTCTTCAGAGACAACCCTGCTGCTCGTCCCCCTTCATCCACTGCATGCCCGAAAGGCATTTAAGCCATTTCCTTACAAGGTGTGATAATAGCCTTGAGTATAGTGGTGTGTTCAGAGTCGTGAAGGTACCTTGTTACAGACAAGCTCATAAAAATTACCATTTTACATAAGTATAACCCTTTATGTGGCAGAGTGTATTTGCCTTGATTCAATCCACTCTCGCAAGGCTTATAACTCAACTTCTCACGCTAGACAGACATGGCTAAATATAAAATATACTGTACCTCTCTGTCCCAAAGAGACAGCTGTTAAAATCTATCCTCCTCTGCTGAAGCCAAAAGATAAATCTGAATGGACAAGACAACTGCAAAAACCATCAGTTGCCCAAGATGTTATAACCATTCGGCGCTGATTCATAACAGCAATCCCTGCTGCCAAAGATGTTCTTCATCAGATACACATTCTGTATCTGCTGTGTCAAGCAAGTGGGGTGAGTCAACATTTTGTTTTGTTTTATATTTCGAAGGGGTCTGATCTGGTAGTCGGTCTGATTTTACAAGCTTTTGCTGCTTTCCAGTAAACTTCTGAACTGCAGTTGTACAGCTAATCAATACTGTAAACCATTGCATCTTTGAGACAGTCTCCCTAACATGCAGTGCATGACCTGTTTGCTGCATCACTGGGTAAGCCACTCACTCCTGTTTTATCTCCCTTCCTCCCATCTATTGGTCAAGTGGTGGTTGTGTTTATGCATTTTCATAGTGTCTAATAGTGTCCATAAAGAGGGGACGGGGGTCAGCTTGAGTTCAAACCAATGAAGATGGCTTTTTATACTGTAAGGAGATACTAGCATCTACACCAGCACTCAAAGCAGCCGTGTAGAGAGAGAGATGGACAGAGAGATGCTGTATGAATCTGTGCCTTTCGAGACACGCTAAGGACCAGTGTTTCTGTCGACTCTACATAGGGCAACCGGAGCAGAAAATGTCCGCCAAACAAAAGAACTAGCAACGCGTTTCCTTTTCACCGCTTTATGTGTCCGGAACGTTTCACACCACTCCCTTTCAAAGGCATTCACACTGACTTGCGGGTTAAATCTAGGTTAAGTGCACTGGCTCCATGGCATGACTCTCCCAGTACTTTTCTCCAGATCACTCGGCCACCCACTCTCCATCCCTAACCCTACCACCCCCTACCCTCCAGTGCCCTCCGTGAACGTTAAATCCCCCCATCCCCACCCCATGGTTGAGACTGCCCAGGGAGGGAGGCCTTTGCTGGGCCTCCAAGTGCCCCCCGGTGCCTTATTCACCAAGAAATCACTGCAACACAATTACATTAGCAGGGGAAGCAGGGGGTGGCTCACCCCCCAAGAATTCAGGGAATGTTGCTTTGAAAGCGGCCAACAGCGGTGCACAAAGAGCCCCTTCTCCATCGCTCACACACCACACACACACACACACACACACACACACACACACACACACACACACACACTCACACTCACACTCCTCTCTCTCTCTCCTGGCCCAATAGGCACCAAGAGCTGGTGCTGAAGGCTCTGTCTGCTGCTGTGCCTTCTGTGTATGTGTGAGTGTGTGTGTGAGGTATGTGTGAGTGTGTGTGTATGTCTGCGTGGGTGCTGGTATGTGTGTGGGTGAGTGGTGTGTCAGTTGGCATTGCTTTGCTTTGTCAGGCGGTGTGTGTGTGTGTGTGTGTGTGTGTGTGTGTGTGTCATTCCTGGGTGTGTTTTACAATATCCTTGTTTCCTTCCTTACCTTGTATGTACAGTAAACGTATCATGGTGTCTCACAAATGTGGTTTATGTGTGTGCTGCAGGTATTTCAGATTGTTTGTTTAGTGTATGAAGTTTCAGTGAGAGTATGCACAGAGTAGTGCATGAGTCTCAGTGAGAGTATGCACAGTTGTATATGTGTTTGTGCGTGTGCCAGCATATTCTTGTGTGTGTGTGTGTGTGTGTGTTTGTGTGTGCGAGTGTCAGGAGAGTGTTTTTCCCCTTTAGAGCTGGTATGATATGGGAGATTTTTGGTGGGAGCTTAGTGAGCTTTTCCCATCCTGCATGCTTTAAAAACATCTCAAAGATCGAGTTTAACCTCAGAGCCCTTGGCTCTGCACACAGAGGCTATGGGAATAATACAGCAAACACAGCCAGAAGCTTTACCCACCCCCACTCCCTCTCCTTTGTGTGTGTGTGTGTGTGTGTATGCATTTAAAGTCTGTGTGTGCATGAATGTTGGAATCAGTGACTGAGTATAAGAGTTTTCTGAGTGGGTCTTGGGGCATGCATTTGAATATCCAAAATGTCATTTGTGTTTTTGTATGCATACAAAAATGTGTGTGTGTGAGTGTGTGTGTGTGAGTGTGTGTGTGTGTGTGTGTGTGTGTGTGTGTGTGCCTGAAGCCTCATGTGTATGTGTCCAACCACTTGCATACAGTATACGCATGAATCTGTACCTGATGAGAAACATGTTTATGATGGTCCCTGTGTTCACACTCGTCTGCGGCGTAATTGAATTAGTTGTGGTGATCGCTGTAGGACAGCATGTACCTCATACAGAATGACCTGTCTCTACAGAAGGAGCATGGAGAGAGTGCTGTGGCCTCGGCTCCCGACCGTCTCCGGGGAAAGCTGGATAAGAAAGCGGAATGATCAAGAAGGTTTACAGAAAGCGACAGCAGGGGCAGGGAATACTCTCTCTCTCTCTCTCTCTCTCTCTTAGGCCCACTGGGTCAGGACGGTTCTGCTCTGCTGTCTCTCCGAGTCACGTTCCGCATGGGAACACGTCGAAGAATGGCAACAGTCAGGGTACTCCAGCTTTTCTTTTTTTTGCTCCAGTCATGTCAGAAAGGATGCTAGGCCCACCTATAGCCTCTCTCTCTCTCTTTCTGTATTCATCTTGTTCTCTCTCAGTCTAAGCCATCCTACCATTACAAGTGCTTCTGGTTTCCACTTAACATTCCTTCTTCAAACATCCAGATTGTGATGTGTTGAAAGTGGTTTGCTCTCTCTCAAACTTGTCTCATCTTGCCCCCTCCACCCCCCAAACTCTGTGATTTAAGAATTGTTTTGATTTCATTCTGTATGATTATCAAAATCACTGTTTTTTGAGGGTTAAGCAGAGGGAATGGAGGGTTAAGCAAGCAGCATTTTCGTGTTCAAATTACACCACACACACAACACTACACAGCTTCACTACAGACATGGCACGGAAATTCAATGTCTCCAACTTTTCAGCGAGGTTCAAAAGATTAGCATCTGATGGCGCCAAAATAGGGTGATTGAAATGCCACGACCCTCGTTCGGGAGAGACGCCGGCGTTTGGCGCGCCTGCCATTGCAAGTCGGCAGCATGTAAACAGAGTCATAATTCCCCAGATCGTTTTACCACCTTATCTATCCCCTGTGCTCCTCCTGGACCTTATCACTCACCCTCAGAACCCCAGAGAGAGAGAGAGCCTTATGGGGGGGGGGGGGACTTGGCTGTTGCTATGTGTGTTGGTGTGTGTGCACATCTGTATGTATGTGTATGTCTGTCTTTGTGTGTAGGTGGTTATGCGTGTGTGTGCATATCTCTGTGTGTGTGTGTGTTTGTGTGTGTGTGTGAGCTTGTGTATGTGAATAGAGCGAGATGGAGAGACAGATAGAGCTGAGTAGGGGGAACAGCCGAGTGACATCCAGTGTCCATTATATCAACACAGTTATTCTTATCTGATACACAGAGGAGAGGTGAAGGAGCGAGAAAGAGAGAGAGAGAGAGCTAAAGGGGTAGGGAGAGTTGAGGGAGAGAGGGATTGAGGCAGGAAGGGAGGCAGGAGAGGGAAAAGAGAGAGGGGAAGGAGGAAGGAGGTTGTCAACAAGGTCTTAGACTTTTTATTACCTGACCATTTCCCTTTTCAGAACGACAAATTTATATTCATAGCCCTGCTGCCAAAATACATATCAAGCCCTCTAAAGGTTAATGAAATGGCTGCTGCTTTCTCCTAGGAACGCAACATACACCACAACACCAGCCTGCCGCCGGCTGCCATGGCAACACACCAATTGCTGATTTATTTCTCTGATAATTAGGGGTGAACACGACTGGGCCTGAGGGTCCCTTTGTCTGTGGGCACAGACACACACACACACACACACACACACACACACACAAATACTTCCGTTCATAGACACACCCATAGACAACCACACAGACAACCACACAACTACACATACAAACATTTTCCCATGAGCAAACAGTGGTTTGACAATGTTGTTTTTGAGAAAAGTTTGCGATAAAGTTTCCATGGACCAAATTGTGTTTTTCACTTTATTATCAAGTGGGTGACTGAGACTTTTCTGTCTATATTTTGAGCTTTTTTTGGACCACAGTGACATGCTCTTCTGACTGGCAATCCTGTCTTCTCTGACCATGGTATCTTTCCCTGATAGGTCACACTTCTCCTATTTGACAGTGATATCCTCTTTTGACCGGCTACAATCCCTGAACATCAAAAGACCTGTCCCGCCTTTCCATGTCTCTGCAGTACGTAGCAAACTTTTGTTTTGTTTAGTTTGTTTTTTGACTGGCTATGGTCACTCTAGGCACCTTGAAAGCACCCAGAGAGAAATACCCCCTCCATGTGACTGTTGATTAGTTTTGGAGTGGACTGTGACAGGCCACCTTTCCTGCAGACACCTTCAGAGGTGACAGCAATACCACTTCATTCGCCTGCTGAATTCTATTAGACATCGACTGTGACTGGGACAGGTCACCTTTAGTGTCGACACCTTGACAAATAAAAGAGATTCTCCTTCACGTCGTTGTTGCTGTGTGTTTTTGAAAGAAAACCCTGACCAGCATCTGCCTTCACTCTGGCTCTCCACTTGAGGAGAAGGTGGGTTGGGTTGGTCCCAGGGGCTGTTGTTGGATCTGGGGGCTCAGTCCCAGGGCTGGGCTGGGCTGCTCTGGTCCGGCTCCAGACCTGTGAACATGATGGATGTTTATATGAGACATTTTCACAATCCACTTGCATTTTACTCCAGCCTGCACCCCCACTCCACTGACAGCCACCCAACCCCCCCTTCCCCCCCCCCCCCCCACCTCCCCACATCATCAGATGTGATTTCCATCTGCGGGAAAAAAAGAAATATCCCGTCCAGACACAGAAAGAGAGAGAGAGAAGAGAGGGAAGGGCAGAAGAAGAGGAGCAGAGAAGAATACAACACAGCATGAGGAGACAAAAAGAAAGAGAGAGAGAGGAAGAGAGAGGAAAGGGCAGAAGAAGAGGTGGAGAGGAGAGTACAGCACAGCATGAGGAGACGAGAGGAGATAGAGAGAGAAGAGGGTAGATGGAAGGGCAGAAGAAGAGGCGGAGAGGAGAGGAGGACAGAGAAGTGAAAAGTGATATAACAGCTATGGAAGAGAGGATGGATGTCTGGGGACAGTATAAGGGATAGTATGATGAAGAGAAGACTAGAACGGAGGGAGAGAGTGAAGGATGAGAGAGGATCCACTTATGAACTCACAGATATGCTGCATATCCTTTCCTCCACTCTTTCTCTCTCTCTTTCTCTCTCCACCAAGTATGCAACCTCCCTCCCTATTGGACTAATAAGTATTTTTAATGAAATCACTTCTAAATCATGGTGGGCTGACAGGACTCCTTGGGGCTGGGAGTGGGAGTGGGCCGCCTTTGGCATTTCTGTTTTGTTTCTGCACCCTCCTTCCCCCAAACTCCCTTAAGGCAGCACTAATCTATCCAAGCTGTACAATCCACACCCAAATACATTCTCTGGGATGACCCTTGGGGTCCACACAGTCATACTGTCTGCAGTCTTGGCTCGAGGGCAGACAAAAATACTTTTTTTTTTTGCCTGGACAATTTGTGTGTATGTTTCTCTCTCCGTCTCCCATCTCCTCGGACCCTCCCTCCCTTCTCCTGTCTCTCTTTCTCTTTTTTTGCTTTCTCTCTGCCTCTGCCTCTCTCCGGACCCTTTAAAATATTGTGGTTTTAGGTGGAGGCAGACGAGGCCCTGGGAGAAGAATGCGATGCTGGCAAGGGAAGGGGCGTGCGAGGGATGGAAGGGGCGAGTAAAGGGGTCTTCTGTCCAGCCAGGCTGCTATCCTATCCCCCTCTGTCCTCCATCCTCCTCCCCGCCAGGGGCTGGGCTTTAGACACGCTCCCCGCTCCCCTCCCCACCCTCCTAACAGGCACACAGGTCTCCCCAGAGCTGTCAGAGTCACTGGATATCACCGTAGACACCAAGACATTTGGAGGGCCAGACCATATAAACTCCAGTACCCATAATCCACTGGAGATTCTTTACCCCTACCTCTTTCTCACACTGGTAATTATGGTTGTTCTGTAGGATTTAGTGGTATCTTTGGGGACTTTTCCCATACATGCAATGTTCATATTATTTTATGGCTATGTAACTCTTAGCGCTTAGTTGTGTTTGAACTCTCAGTGGTAGTCTGTCATTGCTTCTTCCATGTCCCATTGTATAATATGTTCACACAATTTCTACCGCGTCTACACAGAAAAGGTTTTTATTTTATTCACCCATACTGGTCACACATATTGTTTTACTGTGATATGGTATGAAATTACATGGTTAGGCATTGTTCAAATCCCCTACATTAAGACATTTTGAACATGCTTTTCTGATGATGAGAAGTATCTTTAATCCCCCACACCCTTCATAAACACAGAGACACACACAAACATCAGAGACACACACAAACACACAAACACACACACCAGTGTCAATGTGGTGCTCTGACGTTAGCTGGGGAGGCCATTTTCATGGGCATTCCTCAAATGATTCACCATCATCTCACAAATCTCACAAAACAACCATAATCATCGCTCATCTGGGACCATCACCGTGCCCAGTGCCAAACCTCCCGCTTGTGGTCAGAGGTCATCAAGTTCCTCCTGGGCCCTTAAGGTCTTCCATAGCCAACTGAGAGAAGGTCTCACACTCAGAACCATGAGCCAGTAGATCTGCTTGTCCTCCCAACAAGCCCCTGGCTTTATCCCCTTGTCTAAGTGCTTGGACAGCTATAGCTATGGAGGGTGGAGGCTGCTCTGTCCTGCTGTTGCAAGCCTCCCATTTCTTTCCAGCTCTCAGTTCATGGATCTCTGTTCCATCACACCAGGCTCAGCTGTAGTTTATGGTCCGTGTTGGAGTTGTCAGTGGGGAGAGCTTTGTAAAAAGCCCAGGTCTGTCGGAGGACCAGTGGGGGCTCAGAGATTCTTTAGGGGTACAGATATTCCACTCCAGTCAACACCTCCCCCCACCTCTTCACCACACCTCACCCCCCCACCCCCACCCCCCAACCCCCACATTCCCTCCACTATCCCCTCAAGCTGGCCTGCAGCAAAGGGGATTCCTGTGTCAGGCACAGATGTTTGTGTCAGTCGCCAAGTCACTCCTCATCTCTCTCTCTCTCTCTTGCTTTCTATCGCTCTCTCTCTACTGACCTCCGCACCCACCCCCCACCCCCGATGAAGTGATGGAGCTGAAGCCTTGCAGCTGTCACATGTGATTGTCCAAATGGATGAGAGCAGTGACCTAGGCCAGAGTACAGTTTGGAGGTGTTTCATACCTCTTTCTATGTACTTATGCGCACACACACACACACACACACACACACGCACACGCATGCACACACATCCATATGGAAGTGGTTTAGGGCCAACAGAAAGGTTTTGGGAGCACAGCCACCCAAGGCCACTCTCACGTGAGAAATGACGGAAAAATGCGGTGCTATTTTTTTCACCCCTAAAAATGATGGAATGATCTTCTCGTAAAGACGCATTACCCCTCTGACCACACCCCTCCTCCCTTCCTCCTCCTCCTCCTCCTCCTCTTCCATGTGGTATTCATTTGCTCTTCCCCCCCTTCCCGGCCTCTCTCCCCTCGACTCCTCTCCTCTTTTTCCTCTCCCTCTCCTCTCTCTCACTCTCTCTCTCTTCTCCCCTCCTCTCCTCTCTCTCTCTCCCTCCCTCTCCCCTACTCTTTCTCCATCTATCTCTGCAAAGCTCTCCAGCACTTTGACACATTTGAAACACTTGAATTTTGGAGTGGAAGCGCAAACCACAGTTTCTCCTCTTCTTCTCGGCTTCCTTCATGTGGCGCAGTTTTATCCTTGCAGTCCTCGGCTCCTCGGAGACAGGCCTCCATATGAAGGAGAGCCTCACTTGTTTGCTGTGTGCCATCTCTCTCTCTCTCTCTCTCTCCCTGTGTCTCGCTGTGGTACTGCTGTGTAAAAACGAGTGGTAACATTTTCTGGGCTGTGGGAGAGGAGCATGCAGAGATCCTATCTCTGTGTTCGGGGGATAATACTGTTTCTTTGAGCTCCTGCTTCAGAGGTGTGTGTGTGTGTGTGTGTGTATGTGTGTATGTGTGTACACACTCTTGATGCTCCTGGATTAGTTTGTGTGTCTGTGTGTGTATGTGTGTGTGTGTTTGACTGAGAGAGAGAGATGGCGTACAGAGGGTTGCTTTGCCCTTGTGGATCTCCTTAAAGTGTGTGTGTGTGTGTGTGTGTGTGTGTGCATGTGTGTGTGTGTGCATGTGTTTTGAGAACTTTACTGAAATGCTTCTATTCAAACTACATAGTATGTGTTGCTGATCCAGGAACTCCTGGGATTGGGATGTATAGTGGAAAAAATAATAGTACAAATGTACTAAAATAATGCAAATGTAGTGTGCAAAATGCATATTGGAATGATATAGTATGTAACATGTCTGTGTAGATTCTCATTCATCCAGGTCATGCTAGTCAAGGTGTACAGTTATAAGCAACAAGACATTTCACCTTTCATCCAAAAGGCTTCTTCAGGTTTGGCCTAGTCATGAGATTTATCTCTGGACTGTGGGTGTAAAAGTGAGCTGTAGACCACGTCTCTCATTATGTGACAATGGGTCACATAAGTCACCTATTTACATAATTAGCATAAATCAATTTGTGAATTGGAGTTTAATTGCTCATTATGATCACACGATCAAGAGAGTTAATTTCCCTGATAGTAATGAGCAGTTAAACTTCCGGGGATCCAGAGAATACTAACTGCTCTGATGGTAATGAGCAGTTAAACTTCCAGAGATTGTGTGCTGTAGTAGGATGGATTCAATGACAGCAGTGTAGAAGATAGACAGCTCAGCCATGTTTCCACAGTTGCTGTAGAAAGTACATCCTCTGCTGAGCCTTTTTGAGGATGCCGTTGATGTTGGACCCACTTCAGATGGATGGATCTTCAGAAGATGGATCCCAGAAACTTGAAAGAGTCCACATTTGACACTGGGCTGTTTGGATATTGAAAGATGGGCAGCACTACTGGGTGCTTCCTGAAGTCCATAACTATCTCCACAGTCCCTGGAGTGTTTAGCTCTAGGTTGTATTGACCTCTTGCCGATGTGCAGACTCATCACCATCCTGCCCAATGACAGTGGTGTCGTTTAGACATACTAGTATGTAGGTGTGTGTGTGTGTGTGCGCGCGTGCACGCTAGCACTCTAAAGCGCTCCTCTCCACCTGTTTCCCATTCCCAGCATGTGCGTGAGTGTCGTGTCTGTGTTTATTAGCCGCCCAGTGAGTGGACTCGTCTCTCACCTCTGGGATAACCAGCATGAGCGCACTGCTGTCTTACCTCCATCTCTTACCACCTCCACCCTCAACCACCTCTCTCCCCTCTCCCACCTCCATCTATACTCCCACATTCATCCTATACCATCATCCACCTGTGTAACTCCTACATCCCGTGCCACACACATCTTACACCATCTCCATCCCCTGTACTACACCACCTCCCACCTCCATCTACTCCCACCTCCATTTCCTCTCACCTCCACCTCCTTCCACCTCACATCTCTATTTTCACCCATCTCAGTCCCACATCACCTCCTTTCTGGCTATCATCTCAATCATACACCTCCTCCTTTCTGGCTCCCATTTCAATCTTGTGTCTCTTAGTTGCCATGTATATGAATGGGGCATATCCCCATGCCCTAATGATAGAGAAAAGACAAGCAGGGGTGTAAAGCACAGTATGGAGAGTAATGATACCTTTCTGTTTTGGGCTACTGAGGGCAGGTAAATGTATCATAGTATAACACCCAAGCTGTCTCTTTGATGAAAGGGGACAGGTTATGCTATGCTCTCCCTCGAGGTAGAAGGGCAAAAACACGCACTAGTATTTAAGTGCTGAAAATAGTTGAAACAATAGCAAGCAGACGGCTTTGGACATCTACATTGCCAGAGGTTTTTTTTTTAAAAATGTGACATTCTCTCCAGGCAATTGCAGACATTTGTCTTTTTATGCGTAGGATGAAAAACACTCTACATTTCATCCAGTGTTTCCATATGTGAGAATAAAAAAGGTTTTCCTGCTAAAGAATGCTCCAACTTAGGCAAACTAATCAAACGATAATCAGTCACCAGATTTCCAGTTCAGTTGATTTCAAGATAATTTGGAGGCAGTCAGATAATGATGCATGATGTTGTGAAACGTGCATTGTGTGCGTGTGTGTTTGGTTCACCTTTCAATGACTACTCTGCTGCTGACAGCACTGTTCATCCAGATTGCTATTAAAACTAAGTGAGCACTATGTGTGTGTGTGTGTGTGTGTGAGAGAGAGAGATACAGATCTTTTTAGACAGAGAATGGGCAAATAAAGCTTTCAAAGTGACATGGCAGTGGTCCACTGTGAATAAACTCTGTCAAAAAGATGAAACATGTCAGAATGGCTTGTCCATAAGTCTCGTGCCTCACTGCAAATGGCTGGCTTATCTCTTCGTGGTTCCTGGAAATTGTGAAGTGCATTCAGTTAACCCTAGTCGTTGCAGCTACTGGGACTTAAGCACAATTATTGCATTCATGGAGCCTCAGTAGGAACCACAACCCCAAAAGTTGGCAGAGGATGATGTACCCCAAGGCTGGTGCTGGAGTTGAGAAGCCCCAAAGCGATCTTAACAAACCCCAAAGAGTTTATTAATTTAGCGCAAGACTAGACCACACACTTCTCCATCTTCTGGAGGATCCTTGCCAGTGTGTGGAATCCCCCAAAGCAGTCGTCTGCTCTGCCTCGCTGTGTGCCATGGGCGCTCTCTCAGCGGAGAGAGCTGGAAAGAGCCTCAACGACTGGAGCAGATGCCTGCTGCCTGCTGGCCTCTTTGCGGCAGCAGTGGGAAGCTGTCGGAGAGGCAGTGGGACAGTGTGGCTGTGCCAGCCAGCTCCGGTCTGGGACTCACATTTAACAGCGTGTGGATGGAGCTCATACCGTGGCACACACACACACACACATGTGAATGTTCACTTTTGCCAGGGTGAAAACGGGAAGTTTCTCACAAGGAAGTAGGTTGAACTCATAACAAAGCTGCATTCAGCACAGCCTCACACACACATAAACACACACACACAGACACACACACACACACACACACACTTGGTCTTGGCAGCAGCTGGGGATGGGGAACATCTGGTGGGAGAGTGTGTGTATTGGATTGAAGGTGACATGGATGACTGCATTATTATGAGCATAATCATTTAATCTCCTCCTCCTCCCTGTAGCAAAGGACCTGGATTCTGTCTCTCTTTCACCCTCTCTCTCCTTCTCTCTCTCTCTCTCTCTCTCTCTCTGTAGTGTGTAGGGAATGTAGGGCTGTGCGCCTGCATAATAATGTGTAACATATGATGATTTCATTAAGTAAAGTTTTGGATAATGGGCCAATAATTTGACCATGTTGCCAAACATATTGCAGTTGAAATACAGCTCAAAACTGTAGGAAACATAACTTTCCCTTGCCTTGCACTGCCCTCCCCATCCACTCATCCACCCATCCTTCTTTCTCTTTTTCTTCCTCTCCTCTCTGTTTCCCTTGCTTCCTTACGCAAGGTCCACAGGGAAGGGGTGGTGGTTGTAAATGCTGGTCGCGATCCCACAGATCACACCTGCTGATATCTCCTCTCCTGGACGCCTGGGCCTGCGTCAGGCCGCTCACTTGGCCGAGGTTTTTTGCCGACACTGGGAAAAAGAAAAGAAGTCGCAGGCCCTCGGAGTGCACGTCTGACAGGTCGATGGATTAGATTTCCAGCGCCACACTGCTCATCGCTGCCAAAAGAGCGACCATATGTGCAGGGACCGAGATCTCCCTCTCTCTCTCTCCCTTTCTCCTTCTCTCTCTCTCTCTGTCTCTTCTCATCCTCATTTAGACGGTGCTTTTCAGAGCTGAGCTAAAGCTGCAGACAGCTGTTGCGCAGACTTTACAGCAATGACAAAACGACCCATAATCTCCCCCGTTTCAGGCTTTTGTTAGTTGGAGTAATTTGATTGCGGGGTAATTTTGTTTTCTCTAACAGACCGTGAAAAACTTCTGTTGCTTGTTTTCTCTCCCTCAATCTCTTGTTTCCCTCCCACATACACACCCCATCCCCTCTCCGAGTTTAAGGAGACCAGGGGAAGACAGCAACAGCAGCAGGAAAGTTTTGTGCAAAGAACAAAAAAAAAAAAACAGGACAGGAAGAGTTTTTGCTGAGATTTGTGTTGGTGCTCACCCAGGGAGGCTGCTCTTGTTCAGGTTGGTTATCAAAGCCTGGCTGGCTGCTGCTGCTACTTCTGCCTAGGCTGCTGGGGGATTTGCCAGGGCAGTCTGACAGCATGGCAGGGGTGGGGTGGGGGGATATGGGGGTAGGAACCGTGTTGAGAATCACTGTAATTGGCATTTGGGAGTGACACTGTCATCCCTCAGGAAGCACCCAGTTCCAACCAGGTATGAGGAGCCATAGCGGTCCCCGAGCATGGAACCCTGGGTGCAGGGTGTTTTTTTTTTTTTTTTGCTTTTGGTTGTTAGGCAAAGCGTGACTCAGCATGAGACCGTATGCACACACACACACACACACACACACACACACACACATACACACACACACACATCAGAGACTTTGCTGTTTTCTTCTGTTAAACTTAAAAGGAACTCAGGGGGGCTCAGAGTATAGTGAGTGGAGAAATGTGTGTGTGTCCATACGTGTGTGTGTGTGTGTGTGTGTGTGTGTGTGTGGTTGAGGCAACAAAAACAATAAGCAAGTTTCATGATGAAATAGTCTTATCCCAAAGTGTGAGGTTGAGGTCAAAGAGGTATAGCAAAGTTTACCTCAGAGTGTCAGGTCAGCTTATGTGTGTGTGTGTGCACAGGTGTTTGTAGGTTGTATTGAAACAGTGTGTGTGTCTCCTTGTTTGTGGGGTTGTGTGCGGGTGCACATTCATGTGAGTTTATGCCTGTACATGTGTGCGTGCACGCAGGTGTCTCCTTGTTTGTGTGGTTTTCTGTGTTTGTGTGCACATTCATGTGGTTGTGAATTCTTGTGTATACCAATGTATACCAATACACGTGTGTGTGTGTAAGTGTGTCTGTGTGTGTGTGTGTGTGTGTGTGTGTGTGTGTGTGTGATGGATTGCCTGTGTGATTGAGCAGGCTGTCTCTGAGAGGCTTGTTAGGAGAATGGACTGCCTCAGACATCAGTCATGTGGTCTTGCTCCATGCACATAGCCCCCTGTCTAACGGCCATCAGTGTGATGAGCTGTTTCATAAGCTGCCCATTTCACTGGCTCTCCTCCAATTGATTTAATGGCTTCTAATGAGGCCTGTGTATGTGTGTGTGTGTTGTGTGTGTGTGTGTGTTTGTATGTGTGTGTTTGTGTGTGTGTGTGTGTGTCTGTTTGTGTGTGTGTGTAGTCTTTTTTTCCTGCATGCATTTTTCTGATACTTTATCTTTATCTGTGCAGAAAACACAAGGCTTGGGGGGGGGGGTGTTATTTCCTCACTTTATTGACTTCACACAGGAGAGAATGTGAGTGTGATTGTGTCTGGATGGATGTGTGTATATTTGGCAGCCATGGGGACACAGCTGTCTATCTCGCCATCTCTCTCTCAGCATCTAACTTCCTACCCTGTTCCATCTCACACTGTGTGTACAAAAGTGCGGGATTGTGACTCTACAGGCTTGTGTTTGAAAGAACCCCATTCAAAGAGTCAATCTGCGATAAAAGGTGAGATCAAATGTGGTGTGGATAGTGGTCTTTCTGTCACTGTAGCTTCACGAAAAATACCCGATGGAGGTCCGTCAGTGCACCTGAACTTTTAGCCTCTTCTGCCGCCTTCATGTGTGGTGGGTGCAGCGTGCTGTGCTACATCAAAAGGCTGCTCTTCAGTGCACCCGCCCCGACCTTGCACATAAAAGTGTCTCTGATTCATCCAAAGCCTACACAAAGAGATGTCACTCTCCACTCGCTCGGGGCCTGTGCATGGGTGACTGCACTGGGGCAGGACAGCAGGGGAGTCATGATGTGTAAAGTACATCATGTACAGCATGCCTTCCCTGGTATCTGGTGTGTGTGTGTTTTTGAGAGGCAGGTGGTGGTGCCCAGAATGATGCGCAGGAGGACATCTTTTCCTGACTTGACAGCTGAACACTTTTACCGTTGTATTCTTTATTCATGACATCAGCCTCTAACACTCTGTCTCTCTCTCTCTCTCTCTCTCTCTCTCTACTTCCTTCTCCTATTCTGACATCTCCCTGACACGCTGCCTCTGCCTGTCAGCTCAGAGGAATGTTTTTGGTCACGCAGGCCTTTGTATGACATGGGTATTGCATGGTAGGATTGGGTGGGCACCAGACCCTGTTGTAGGTCAGGTTGAGAGAAAAAACCCATGAAAACTGTCAAAGACGCATCTCTGCAACCACACCCTGTTGCTGAGAAACTAAATGCTAATGAATGTGAATGAGAGCGAGTGAGAGAAAGAAAGAATGTGTGTGAGAGAGAGAGTCAGTGTGAGAACTAGTAGAGAGTGAGAGAAAAAAGAAGGCAGTCTATTTTTGTGTCCAAGTGTGTGTATGAGTGGCTTGGTTCAACCACAGTGACAGAGAGAGGTGTGCTGTCAGGTGCATCTCCCTTGAGGGCCAGTCGGCTAATAAAACACGTCTTCCTCTCTGGGCCTTAAGTAAGAGTGATGGCCACGAAGAGGTGCCACGCCAAGCACTATTATTAGCCCGCAGTGCCATTATGCGTGGCGCCGAAACCAAGCGCCACCACCATTACACCCAGCTGTGGGTGAGTGTTGCCCATGGCAACAGACAATCCGCTCTCTTCCCATTCGCCAAATGTGACGGAGAGAAGATGGACACCAAAGATGGAGTGAGGAGGGGGAAGGTGGAGAGAGAGGGGGGAGGGGGTACAGCGGGTGGTGTCAGCAGCAGGGGGGGCTCCACCTGGAGAGTGAGGGTGAGAGACAGCAGACCGCTGCTCACCTTGAGCCTGTCTGGCGGCCTCGTGTTGAGCAGCAGGTGGAGTGTTAGTTAGCATCAGTGCTAACTTGAGAGCTAGAGGCACACAGACATGAGTGGGATCAGACAAGATTGACATGGGGCTTATATGGAAGCTCCATGGCCTGGGGAAAGTGGTGCTTGAAGGTCATACTTTCATCTCTGTCTCTCTTTCTTTTTCTTTCTCTCTGTTTCTGTTTCATCTCTCTGTCCCTCTCTTGTCTCCCCCTCCTGCTTAAAGTCCATCCCTTTCTTCTTAATCTGGTTCTTTCCCAATTGGTCAGTTCTTGGCTTAAATTTCACCATGAATTTACTTGCTTAACGGCCCCTTTTGTCAACACTGATCCTTCTGAAAGTCAACATGCCTTTTTGTGCCACTCCAGCTTTATCAATAACTGTAGCATTAGCACATTGGTTTGATCACATTCTTTGCATCTCTGCCATGCCTTCACACACACACACACACACACACACACACACACACACAGATCTCTCCAGTGCGGCAGCATGGTAGACAATCTCAGCTATTTATGCCAAAGATTCCTTTGACTCTCACTTCTCCCAAGTACATCAAAGTTCCCTCCTCCCTGCACCCTCATCCTCCTCCCCTCCTCTCCTCCTTCTCCACCTTCTCATCTTCCTCTGCTCTCTCGTTCTTTCGCTCCAGCAGCTGGAGTTTGCACTCATCTCTCAAGCCTGGGGAGTCGATGTGCCATGTCTTTGTCTTTGTTCTCGACCTCCACCATTGATCATCTGATTAAGCAGCGTGGGCACACACACACACACACACACACACACACACACACACACATAGTGTTGCTGCAGATGCTACTACTGATGAGCTTTGGTCCCTCCACCCTGCTCTAAGTCTATGGGGATCATCCCTTGCCGGAATGTAGGATTGGGCTGGGGGGTGTCAAGCTGTGCTCTAACCTTCCTATAGATGGCACTGCAGTTGGAAATTAACAATACTGAGGCTGAGATTGTGTTAGTTCTTCTACAAGCATGGCCACCAGAGGTGACCCATACAAGTGACACCACTGATCTCTAAAGAATATAGGTATTATATAGTATAGGTAGAATAGGTATTGTTTATGAGTATCAGTGGGTGAAACTCATTCCTAATTGTTTATTCTCTTTCTCTCTGTTCTTTGATTCAATACTATTGTAAAAGGTGCTGTATAAATATAATATAATATAATTGGATTGAATTGTTTACTGTCTGATAGAGTAATGGGTCCAGACAAAACACAATAATCTGGCAACAGTCATTTGTTGGAATGATCCAGAAAGTCTTTACTCAGTCACTTTATTATATCAGGAAAATACATCTTCTAACGTCAGCTGGTTGAAATTAGTATCAGTATGATCACTATCATCTTCTGATGCTAGGAGACCACAGCCATGTATGTTCTTCACACCATCACAAAACCTTCTCCTGGTCTCCAGTCTCCAGTAAAAAATGTACATTGACAAGCCTGTAGTTTTATGGATGTGCAGAACCAAAGTATAAGGCCCTGGGTGCATGTGTGTGTGTGTGTGTGTGTGAGTGAGTGTGTCTGTGTGTGCAAGTTCATTTGAGCATCAACAGCCAGACCGAGGTGTTAGGAATTCGACCACAGCAGTGTCTCCCATCAAAACAAGATGTTCAGCAAGGCTACGTGGCCCAAGCCGCCCCCACCCATCCCAAAGCAGCGGCAGCAGCAACAGCCAGCACTGCAGATGAAGTCATGGCTCTGGATTTTTGGGGTGCGTGTGTGTTTCTGAAGAAGGAATGGGTTTCTGAAGAAGGGATGGGAGAGAGTTGGGGGTGTGGGTTTGGGGGGTGCGGGAGGGGGGATTGGGGGGGTATTGGGCCCTGCTGAGACACAGTATGATCTGACCCAGCGGAATGGTTGTTTTGTTTATGGCCCTCATGCTGATATGATGGATTCAAGCTGTCCTCAACAGCAGTGGAGGTCCACCCAGAGTCTCTGACTCTCTCTCTCTCTCTCTCTTCAATGCAGCAGTATAGAGGGATGAAGATAGATACAAATGGAATGAAATATGGAAAAAATAAAATAAAACAACAAGCTTCAGGTCACATGTGGCTGTGGCTCTTTTGAAGCTGTGTGTGTGCGCTGTCGAGTTTCACACAAAGCGCTGGATGCTTTTCTTTTTTTTTTGAAGAAATCTCTGTGGAAAGGGGTCAGGGTGACCTCTGTGACAGTCAGTTTGGAGGAGATAGAGAGGGTGGGTAGGGGAGAGGCTTGATCCCTAAAGTATTTAGTAATTCTGTGTTGGCAAGTCTCGTGTTATGTCGTGCGTGTGTGTGTGTGTGTATTTGTGTATGCATGGGTGTGTATTGTGTCTGTGTATATGTGTGGGTGTGTATGTGTGTGCATAGCCATGATATCTAGATGAAGCATTTTAAAGGGTATGAGACAGATTGGGAAGGCTTACTTCAATCAGATCTCTGTGCCACCCCACAGCCACCAGCACCTCCAGAGGACTCCCTCCCTTTGGGTTTCATCCAAGCCCTTAAACAAGTGTCGTCCTCTAACCGTCTTCATCCCAGATTGTACTCTACCAGCTACCCCTCTCATAACTAACATAACTCATAACTATCTCTTTGGAAGCATCCACACTCACAAGAGTACAAAATACACACAGCAGGCACACAGACACCGCACAGATTTATCCTTAAGCAAGGAGAGGAGTCGTATGTCAGATGTTCTCACGGCCACCTGAGCGAACTGCGAATGAGGAAGAAGAAACCGCTGTGATGATGTGTTCAAAGACGTCATGAGAGGTCTTTTGGGGATGATTTGTGTGTGTGTAAGTGAGTGTGTGTGTATGGGTGTGCGTGTGTGTGAGAGAGTGAGTGAGTTAGTGTGGGTGTAAGTGTTTAGTTATCTGTCAGTTTTGTTAGTGTATGTCCTACAACCGTGTAAATAAGCACACGGAGTAATGGATGCTTTTCACTAAAGTTTACTTTAACGCTTTCATTAATGTGTTATCTTGGCAGAATATTTTCTTGGTCTCTCCTTTGGAGGTTGTTTCCAGATAAGACAGTGATCACATTTAGCATTTAGATGTCCATGCTGTCCTGTTTCCACCAGACACTTTAAATAGGTTAGACTAACAAAACATTATCAATACGGCTTACCTTATCTTATCATTACCTTACCTTAATAGAAGCAATGGATACCCCTCCCACCCTCCAAAAAAGAGAGAAAGAAAGAAATGAATGTGTTACTTGTGGAACATCCAGACAGATGAAATGGAAGAGTTACTTGAGGAGCAGCCAACCAAATCTCTTTCCTCCCCTGCACTCTCACACACTCTCTTCTTCTCATTTGCAACCTGTCAGTTTGTATCTGACTGCATTTGGGGATAAAAATACAACTCTGGACTTTGTCTGCCTTTCTGTGTTTGCGTCTGTGTGTCTGTCTGTTTGTCTCTGTGTCTGTCTGCATCATGTCTGGGTCATGTTTCTCTGTCTGTCTGTCTGTCTGTCTGTCTGTTAAGGCCGCTTTGCTGTAGCTCTCGTGGGTTGCAGATGGGGAGTGCCTGGGGGGTGCCTGATAGCCAGCAGCGACTGGATGCACAAAGCCATTCTTATTCACTGGCCTGCTCTCTCTTTCTCTCTTTTCCTCCTCTCCCTCCTCATCACTCTCTCCTCCTCCTCCCTCATTCTTCTCGTCTCAGCACTGCTAAACAGGCTATGATGGCTCATACACGCACTCTTTATTCTCACTGGCAGACAGTGTGCAGACAGAGGGGTCAGAGACAGTGTAAGTGTGTGTGTGTGTGTGTGACTATGTTTGTGTGTGTGTGGGTGTTTTTGTGTATGTGTGTGTGTGTTTGTGTGCTCATGTGCACATCATGTCTGCCTGTCTGTCTGTGTGTGTGTATGTGTGTGTGTGAGAGAGAGAGAGTGGTGTGGACAGAGGGGTAGCTGGGAACAGTGAGGACACTATTGGGGTTTGGAGAGCTTGCCCTCTGCCCAAGTGCAGGGACGAGCACAGAGGATTTTAAAGTTTTTCTACTCTGCCTGCACAGACTTGGGGATTGGGATGATGATGGGATTGATATGATAAGGAGGTCATTCAGAGGCTTGTGAAGTCTTGTCCATCAATGGGGGCACATGACAAAAAGTTGTGTCACTGCCTCATCTCTCATCATGTAGATGCTGGTGTGTGTTGTGTGTTTGTGTTTGTTTTTCCTTGTGTGTGTGCTTTGGTGTGTTTGTATGTTATGTTTTTGTGTTTGTGTGCCTGCCGTGTCTGGCCCGAGGAGGTGAGAGACTGCTTGGCCCCAGCTCACTTCAATTCTGCTCACGTCCAACGCCAGATCGTCTATCAAGACAGGGAGGAGGGAGCAAAGATACAAGAGATAGACAGACAGAGAGAAAGAGAAATGTGGGGTCTTTGGGGAAATAGGTGAAATAGGATGTAGAAAATATCCAAGATAAAATTTCACAAGAAATATACAGAGAGAGATAAGCTGTATATGTTCCAGATAAAATAAGAGAAAAAAAACAACAGTTATTGGAGAGAAGGAATGGGAGGCCAGAAATATTTAATTGGAAGAGAAATCAAGAGAGAAATTAAGTGAGGGGGTGCTGATCTATCCCTCGTTTGATTAACCCTTTAGTATCTAGGATGGGCCACATCTGAAGTGCTGCCTGGGACTGTCAGTCTAATGGGCTTTAACACCAGGGCTTTAATGCCGGGGCTCATTAGTGCAGTCTGGGCTAGTGGAGCCATGGAGAGAAAAACCTCCCTCATGTGTGTCACTTCCCTGCAGCCAGCGTAGGTGGCGCTGTAGCTCCATGTCTCTGCCTGCCATGGAGAGAGTGGAGCAGGAGGGAGGGAGAGAGGTAGTAACGGAGGGGTGGGGTGCTCTTACTGCCAACATGCTAAGCCTCAGGATGGTTCAGGGATGTAGTCTATCTTTCTCTGACATGCACTGTATTTCTCTCTTTCTCTCTCTATCATATATATCCGCTTGTCCTATATCTCTCTCTTTCTCTAAACCAGATAGCACTCATTCATTCACTCGTTTACTCACTAATTCATCACTTACTCATTCACTCACACACTCTCTTTTAATCACTCCTCAGACCACCCCTTCACTCTCTCTCACTATGTTGTTGTTTGTTTGTGTCAAAGGAGAGTGTGTAATGTGTGTTTGTGTGTGTGTGTGTGTGTGTGTCTGTGTGCGCCGTGCATGCGCATGCATGTGCATTTTATGTGTATACGTGGACACATCTGTGTATCGATGTATGTGTGTGCGCGCGTGTGTATTTTGTGGGGAGGGGGCTCCCCAGTTTTTCTCTGGTAACAGGTTTGATTGGAAAGCGTGTCGCCCCCAGCAACCAATCCCCCAGCAGCTCGGCACAGGCCGTTACCCTGGCAACCGGGGGGCAGGGGGTAGACGGAATGATTTGGTCTATTGAGCGAGCCATGGAGTGTTGGGGAGACAGACCCCATGGGTGGGTGTGGAAGAGTGAGAGAGAGAGAGAGAGAGAGAGAGAGAGAGAGAGAGAGAGAGAGAGAGAGAAAAAGACTGAAGAAGGAGAGACTGAGAGAAAAAGAGGGTGATGAAGAAGAGGGAGAAGAAGAAGAGAAGGAGGAAGACATGAGAGTAATAAACGATAACTAGCACCATTGCGATAGCCAAAATGCCTCATTCATGCAGGGCTGGTAGAAAGCGACAGTGAGGGTTTGGAGGATTGGATTGGAGACAACAAAGGCCTTATGGCTCACAAAAGGCAGCTTAGCCCAGCACTGGCTGGAGAGCTCTAGGAGCCAAGTGAGCCCCCTCCCGGAACCACCCCACTGCACCCAACCCCTCTCTCCCTACCTACCCCTCCCTCCCAACTCCACCCCACCCAACCCCTCCCTCCCTTCTCCCTAGCCAGTACCACCACTCATCTACTCATCTTTTAAAAGATGGCTCCCCACTCTCTCTCCTCCTCTCCTCTCTTCTCCACTCTCTCTTCCTTCTCTCCTCTCCTCTCCCTCTGGTCTCTCTGGTTCTGTGGGTGCCTGTGCTGACACACTTCACTTGCCTTTTGTGTAAAGAGTTGTGTGTGTGCCCACTGTGCTGCTGATTTGTGTGTTTGTTTGTATATGTGTGTGTGTGTTTGTCTCTTTGTGTGTGTGTGTGTGTGTGTGTGTGTGTGTGTGTGTGTTTGCATGTGCTTCCCTGTGTGTTTTGGCCAGTGGAATCATTGTGCATGAGGGCCAGCTGTCCTTCAGACGCCAAAAGCCAGGCTTTTTGGAGATTACCCACTCAGAACCAGTTCACTCTGGTTACTGGAATGGGATTAGCAGCTGTGTGTGTGTGTGTGTGTGTGTGTGTCAGAAAGAGAGATAGAGAGAGAATGAAAGAAGGAGAGCCACTTTGTTTGTGCTTGTGGAGGCTCTTTTGTTGTCCCCACTAGATGAATGGCCTGCAGTCGTCTCCTCGTTCTTTGTAATCCTGTCGCCATTTTCTCTCTCCTGTCTGAGGGGAGCCCGTTGCCATGGCAACGCCAGCCAAAGGGTTTTATCCCCGCCCATGACGACGGCTGCTGATGCACAAAGATCTGCCATGCCATGCTTGGGCTTTGTATGTGTGTGTGTGTGTGTGTGTGTGTGTGTGTGTTGGGGGCAAGGGGGTGGGGCAGCCAGGGAAAGGGACACTGACAGGAATTTGCTGGTCTCACAGAAATGCAACTCACACATAGCATCACAGCAGTGGCTAAATCTGTGTATGTGTTTGTGCCTCTGTGCGTGTGTGTGTGTGTTGTTAGGGTTTAACCTGGTTCTCCCCTGTGACCTGTCAATCTGCACCAGCCTGAGTTTAGTAATCAAAGCCAAGAGATTATCATTAACCTTTATTTGTTATCATTATCACTACCATTCATCCAATTCCGCCCCATTCTCTAATCAGACTTTTAATTCCTTATTTTCTTCAGCGTGTGATTTCACTGTAACTTTTGCCAGGTGAATGACTAACCTTCCGTGCCAGTGAGTGTGTGTGTGTGTATGTGTGTGTGTGTGTGTGTGTGGATCCAAAATCTATTTCCATGGCTCAGAACCCCCCACCCCCACCCCCCACCCCCCGCCAGAACCATCTGCTCTTTGTCGTTTCTTCGGACCCATCGTCAGTTTTTCCTAGAGCTACATGAGAAAAGAGAGAGAATGGAAGAAAAAAATTATAAAAAAAAAAAAAAAAGTTCTCTCTGGAGAGGAGGTCCGGGTCTCTCACTCCGCACGTGTTAATCTGCCTGCTGCGGAGGGACCAGTGAGTGTGGAGAGCGAGGGGGAGAGTGGTCAGCCATGCTGGCCCAGCATTGACTGAGTTGGAGAGGGCACATCTCCTGTGGTGGTGATGGGTTGGGGGTGGGGGTGGGGGTGGAGGTGGGGAGTGATGAGGAAGGGGGGCCTCTGGAGGTTTGAAGTGTGCATGCATGTGGATGTGTGTGTGAGGGAGACAGAGAGAGTAAGGCTGTGTGTGCTGGCTGTGTGTGGTGGAACTCCATTCTCTCCCAGGCAGAGGGGGAAACCGGCCCAGGCTAGGGTGCCATTCACACACACACGGTCTCTCTTTCTGACACACACACACACACACACACACACACATGCACACATACTCTTTTGAGTACTACAGGAACACAACAGGACCTGTTCTGTTTGTTTTGTATGTGTTGACTGTCTCAATTTAATATGTGATATTGTTTTTATGTTATGTTGTTACGTACACAAATACATACTTGATAAGTATGTATTTGTGTGCATACTCATGCTTAATACCAGTTTTGCCATGTCCTGTTTGATGAGGCATCTAAATCCTAGCACTCTCATTTCTTTCCCCTCCCTCTCTCTCTCTCTCTCTCTCTCTCTCTCTCTGGGTGGGGGTGAAGGTGGGGAGTGATGCGGAAGGGGGGCCTCTGGAGGTTTGAAGTGTGCATGCATGTGGATGTGTGTGTGAGTGAGACAGAGAGAGTAAGTTGCCCTGCAGTGGTGGCATTACCAAGCTCCTGGGACACATATCTGGTACTTAACATTTCTTCATCTACCTTGCTCTCTTTCTCTGCTTCTTGCTCGTTCACTCTCTTTCTCTCTCTCTCTCTTTGCATTCTCTACTTTCTCTTTTACTTTTATCATTCTGTGTTCTGCTTTGTTTGTTTGCTTTCAGCACCCTAACCCTAACCCTAACCCCCACCCTCCCCCCCATCCTCCCTCAACCCCCACCCCCACCCCCACCCCACCCCCCACCCCCCACCCATCAGTGCAGAGTGGTGACGGCTGTAATGCAAAAACAGCGCTTGGCATAAATACAGCTATTGTGGAAAGGCGCAATCAAACATTCATGAGGGATCTGGGCGCAGGCAGGAATCTAGGTCACGGATGCGCTGACGACTCGGCAGCCTGCTTGACTGAGTCTGTTTCTTTTCTCTGTCTGCGCTTTTCTGCCCCCCACCTCCCTACCTCCTCCTCTCTTTCCCTCCCTCCCTCTCTCTCTCTGCTCGCTTTCCCTCTCTTCCTCCTCCTCCCCCTATCCTGGCTCACTCTTTTTATCCTATCTCTCCTCTCTCTCCTTTCCTTCTCTGCTCTTCTCTTCCTTTGCTTCCTCTCTTCTTTTTTCTGTCTTTTTTTCTCTCCATTCTCAGCTCAGCTCCCCTCTGCTCTGCTTTGCTTGGCTCTACCATCTTGGTGTTGTGTTGCCTTTCCCATTATGGATTCTCTCCTTTCCAATCTCTCTCTCTCTCTTTGTTTCTCCCTTTCTCCTTTTCTCTTACCCTTCTTCTTTGTCAATATGCCTGTGCCTTCCACCCACATCTCTGTTTGTGTCTGTCTAAGTCTCATTCACACTGTTTCTGTCGCTTCATAGATTTCTTTCAGCTTCTCCGCTCTGTCGTTCTGTCTCACTGCTCTCTCTTTCTCTCATTCTCTCTCTCTTCTCCCCCTCCAAATCTCTCCCTCACTCTCCTTTCCCTTTTTGTTTTCTTATGTCAAACCTCTTTTCCTTCCTTCTCTCTTTCCGTCTGAAAGCAAACATTCGCCGTTGAGAGGCCAGATGAAATGAATTTTCCATGTAATCTCTTTCACAGGGGGGAAGGATCTTTCCCTCTCTCTTTCTCTCTCTACTTTTTCCTCCCCTCTCTCCATACTCTCACTCTATCCCTCCACCCTGCTTCTCTCATTCTCTCTCCCCGTTGTCTGTTGAGCAGAATCAAGTATGTGGGACGAAATTTAAGATGGTTAGAAATATGAGCAACATGAGAGACATTACTTCAAACAAGTTTCAATCATGTAGAAACAAGCCTCTCTCTCTCTCTCTCTCTCTCTCTTTCTCCTCTTCACCTGAGTCTCATAATATTCTGTCTATCTTTCCTCTCTCTCTGTCCCAGTATTCTTCCTCTAATTATGTCTGCAGATCTCTATCTATTTTCTGCCTTCCCTATTTTGTGTATCTCCCTGCCTGTGTTTGCTCATTCGCTCTCCTTTTCTCTCCACTCAGCCACTCTTCCTCAGTCATCTTCCATGTCTCCCCCACTTCTACTCACTCCTGTCCTCCTCACTGCTCTCCCATGCTTCCCTCCATCATCTCTCCTCTCTTCTGCTACAGTTTCTTTCCCTTTTCTCATCCCCCTTTTCTCCTTTTCTATTCCCTTCTTCCTTTCTCTCTCCTCCTTCCTTTCCTCTGTTTAATCCCCTCCTCTATGTAACCTTTCCTCCTCTGTCCCTCTCTCCTTACTTTACCCCTTCATATTCACCCTTTCTCCCTACTCCTCTTTCTCCTGTCCTTTTCTCTTCTTGCTGTCTTGCTCTTAAGTCCATTCCTTTCTGCTTTATCCCTTTCTCTACACATCTTTTCCTCTCTAGTCCTCTACCCTCTCTCCTTTCCTTTTGTTTTCTTTACCCCTTCTTCCCCTCCCCCTCTTCTATCCTCTCTTCTTCTCTCCTCTCCTCTCTTCTACTTTCCTTTCCCTTCCTTTCCTCTCTTTTTCTCTCCACTCCTCTCTTCTCCTTTCCTTTCCTGTAGTTTCCTCGCCTCTTCTCCTCTCTCCTTACCTTTCCTCTCCTCTTTTCTCCTCTTTTCCTTTCTCCTTTCCCTTCTTTTCCTCTCCTCTTCCCTGCTGTTGTTGCAGTGACAGGCAGCACATGTCTTCCTCTGGTCCTCTCGGGCTGCATGTTTGTGGGGTGAGGTAGCACCTCTGGTGCTGAGCACTTGATGGCCGCTCTGATGTCAAGCTTGCAGGTGTTGATTAGCGAGGCATGTTTGGAGGACGGGAGGTGGAGGGAGGTGGAGGAGAGTAGAGACAGAGAGAGTAAGGCTGTGTGTGCTGGCTGTGTGTGGTGGAACTCCATTCTCTCCAGAGGGGAACCGGCCCAGGCTAGGGTGCCATTCACACACACACGGTCTCTCTTTCTGACACACACACACACACACACACACACACACACACACACACACACACACATGCACACATACTCTTTTGAGTACTACAGGAACACAACAGGACCTGTTCTGTTTATCTGTTATGTGTTGACTGTCTCAATTTAATATGTGATATTGTTTTTATGTTATGTTGTTACGTACACAAATACATACTTGGCAAGTATGTATTTGTGTGCATACTCATGCTTAATACCAGTTTTGCCATGTCCTGTTTGAAGAGGCATCTAAATCCTAGCACTCTCATTTCTTTTCCCTGTCTCTCTCTCTCTCTCCCACCTTCATTTTGACTGTTCCCTCCATCCCAGGCGATTGCCATGGAACAGTCTCCAGCTAATCCATGTGTGTGAGAATGTGTGTTTCCTGTTCCATATGGGGCCAGGCGGCCCGTGTCGGCGAGCCTTGGCCCTCGCCCCGATCAGCCGTCACTCGTTGACCTAAATATTGTGCAAAATTACACGGTGTGGGGGGTGGAAAGGGTGAAAAAAAATAGGTCACATTTTTCCCCCACTTTTTCTCAGAACAAAATTGGATTTTTACCACTGCCACCACTACCCTGACCAAATCACCTAGTCCCACTGGGGGTGGGGGGGGGGGTATGGTCTTGGGCTTCAGAGAGAAGGAAATCCCAGTTGGGATTATCTTTACATATTTTACATGCCTATATCACTAGATACAGACAAATATGACACCATGACATGTGTGTGTGTGTGTGTGTGAGAGAGAGTGTGTGTGCACTGTTTGTATATAAGTGACTGTGTATCGGCATGTGTGTGTACATGCATGTGTCTGTGTGTGTGTGTGTGTGTGTGTGTGTGTGTTTGTGCATGCGTTGGTGTGTGTGAGTGGGCGAATCACCGAAGCATAACTTGACACTTCCACAGGAAATCAAACTCATGATGAAGCGAAGGCTGAAAGCCCTGGCCTGTGTGTTTATTATTTTGTATATTTACATGGCAACAGTCACAGCAATGTCCTTCTCCTGACCCTCTGCCTCAATTGGGCTCCATCAGGCGTAGGCTGGCATGATGCAGGCAGGCAGAGTGACAGAATGACACTACTAGAGATGGATGGAGAAAAATGAAAATTGAATGGATGTGCATGAATTTTATGTCAGGTTTTGGAAGGGGTGCTAGTGTGTGTATGTGGGGGGGCTGTGAGCATGTGTGTGTGTGTTCATGTGTTTGTGTGTGTGTGTGTGTGAGAGAGAGGTAGAGAGAGACTGCACAGCTGCAGAGAGGGACTGATGGTTAGCAGGATGGAAGTGACAGGAAGTGTGTGTTTGTCTGAGTGTAAGTGTGTGTGAGTATGTGTGTGCCTGTGAGTGAGAGTATGGTATGGAGGGGATTGGAGGGTATGGAGTAGGGATTGGAGAGATGCTGAACCCACAATAACACATGACTCTGCATGTTTTTAGTGCAAGACTCTCTCTACCTATTCTACCAGGGGGCAGAAGTGCAGGTCTCAAAGTGGCTCTTTCAAGCTGCTCTCTCACTCCCCCAAGAACCCAATCTTACTGATGACAAGCCCTCAGGATCCTTCAGCAGAAGTCCTACCACATATCTGTTCCAACCATTCACATTCATCATTCACCATTCACCAACTCATTCCAATTAGCACCACTTCTTAGTCACGTGGACCAGCTAATTCATGAGATCACCTGTGTTAAAGGGCACGTTTGGAGCTACATTACATTGCTAAAGGTGGTCAGCTGCCAAAAATGAAGCAAATTGATGTTACTATTGAGAAAATCAGCGAGCTTGTTGCAGTGAGCCTGCCAAGGCAGCCAAATAGCGTAGCAATGTGGGCAAGTTTCTAACATCAAAGTGAAACGCACTTTTGTGCCACTGAAGAGGCTACACACCACTTTCTAACCCCTCTTGTAACATAGCCATGAACCTTACGAAGAAAGCGCTAAGCCTGGTTAACTCAGTAGTGGTATAAAAAACGTTATAAAACAACTTTTTAAGCGGACTGTAGCATACCTCTGTCGATTTCCGCTGCGCTCATAAAAAGCCCCAAAGAGTTGATTAATTTCTAATCGCATCTACGAATTCTAAAAAGCTATAGTTGAGTACTTAAATCATAGCAACAATATTAACAAGCCTGTAACAACATGGATGGGTGAGGGGTTGCCCTTACCTTACTCTGGTATCAGTGTCTTTTAATGCCTTTGTCTGCTCATTGAGACACATCTCTATGTGCTCTCCTGCTTCCTCTCGCCTCTGTGTTGAGTCTGTCTGCTTTATTTCTCCAGCCATATGTTCATACGTCCCCTCGCTCCCATTCTGTGCTGTTAACTGTTATCTCTCTCATTATCCCACACGTGTGTACACACACACACACACACACACACACACTCACGCACACACACACACACATATACATAGGCATGCACCATACACACACACATACACACATACACAGACATAGACATGCAACACACACAGACATTGGCATGCACACACACACACACACTCATACACATATACACACACATACGTACATGTACATGTACACACATATAGTACACCACACTCTACTAGACTAAATTCCTGAATATAACCGGATAAGTG
The DNA here is from genome assembly GCA_027481765.1 of Tenualosa thibaudeaui. Lineage (NCBI taxonomy): Eukaryota > Metazoa > Chordata > Actinopteri > Clupeiformes > Clupeidae > Tenualosa > Tenualosa thibaudeaui. The sequence continues at coordinate 12,145,960 of JAIFZK010000013.1, forward strand.
GCACAGCTGTATGGTGTATCAGTATTGTCCAAAGTACTGAACATGTGGTGAATGATTAAACGCTCAGGCATTATCTATCTATATTGACCTGAACTACAGTATGTGTATCTAACCGTATACACAGTCAAACATGCTCACAAGCTGACACGGCTCCTGTTGAGCTGTGTTTGCCAGAACCCTACAGCTTCAGCAGAGGAGGAGATGTGGAGGAGGAGGAGGAGAAGATGGGGGTGGAAGTGAGAGGAAAAAAGAGTAGGCTGTAATAAATGTCAAAATGCATCAGCCAGAGCAGGAACCGCTGGGCAAGAGAAACAGGGTGGCACAGACTTCCCCTCTGCTCTCTCTCTCTCTCTCACCCTCTGTCCTTTTCTAAACTGTCCCTTTTTTCTCTCCTTGTCTGATCTCTATCCGGTTCTCTCTCTTCTCCTCACTACTTGGTGTCTCTGTTCATCTTCACACTAATCTCTTGTCATTGTGATCATTTCTTTCTTTTTTTCTTTCTTTCTTTCTCACTCTCTCTGTCTCTTTCTCCACCTCCATCCTGTCTGAGCATGAGCGCTGCTGCACTAATGCTCAGAGGAAGCACCTGCAGCCCATATAAACGCTCTGGAAGGTTAAAAAAGAAAAGAGCAACTTTGCCAACCTCCACCAAGGCCCGCTCCCCTAGAGGTGTTGTGTCATGATCCACCTCTGAAGGTCGACAACTGCGCTGGTTCTCCAACGGCACACATCTCACACACACAGTCATATACACATCACTCACTCAGACAGTACATACACACACACATCTACACATCACCCATACACACATGCACATCAGTGTGACAATGCACACATATAGAGGTTGGTTCTTTTTTTATGTCATCCCAGAAACCCTGTCAGTGAGTTTTCCTCAAATCACCTCTCTCTCCAGAAGATAGTAACCTCAGAACAACACCTGCTCGTCTATGCTTCTCTCAGTCAGCTCAATTTGTGTGTGTGTGTGTGTGTGTCTGCATGTTTTAATGTTAGCTTCAGTATTAGAGTAAGTATCCTTTTCCGTGTGTGCTTATGCATCTGTTGAACTGCAACAGGTATTATTTTTTGAAAAACATATAAACAATAACATTGATTCTTACATGTTTATTTTTCTCGTGTGTGTACACACACGGCTGCCACACTTCATTAAGCAGCGTGGTAGCCATGTAAACAGTGTCTGGGACACCTGGAAATGGAGCTCTGGCATCGTTAAAAACAACCTTTTCCTGATGTAATCAAAGAGCGCAGGTGCTACAGGAGTGAGAGTGTGTCCACAGGCTCGACGAGTGTTTGGTAAATCTGTCAGTAGCGCTAACGCAGGCGTATCACATCAGTCATGGTGATATTGAGGCAGTCAGGTTGAGGCATGTTTAGCATGGGGGTCAATGTGTTGTTTCCATAGTTGTTTGGAGTGTAAAGACTATATGTGTGTAGGTGTGCTGTAGGGGGCAAGTGAAGCTATGTACACATGTGTATTTTGGAGGTTGAAGTAGGAACCATTCACTCTCCCTGTACACATACACACACACACACACACACACACACACACACACATACTTGCACACATAAACAACAAAAAGAGCAGGGAGAGGGACTTAGCGACACACAGCAGGGCATGAAAGGGCAGCCCCATGCGAGTCATAAACTCTCCCATCCATATATTTGAGAATAGTGAGTCATAGTAGTAGAATAGGTAAGTCCATCAGATTTGGATTATTTCAAAAAAGTAGTTTACAACCTTGTGTGTAAATGTGACTAAATGCACTGTATGTCTGTGGTGTTTTTCAGTAATGACACCACATACAACCTCAGCCAGGCAGTGCTGTCACTTTGTCACTCTTTGTCACTCTGTCACTGTTTAAGGAAAACACATTCCACACAATGATTTATAGGTGTTCATGCATGGCTAAATCAACTTATGTCATCCTTGCTCTGATGCTCTGTCATTGTTGCTCTGATGGGCAGTGAGGAGGCATAGTCAAGTGAAAAAGAGAAAAAAAGTCTAGCTTGTAAATATTGTAAATATAATAGTTCTTGACTCGATTAGCAGACTTGCAAAAGCATCTAATCAACACTTAGCATGGGCGTGCATCAGACTGAGCGGTGCAGGGGTCACACTTGATGGATAGGGGCCATGCTCCACGCAGGGTTTTGTATCAGAGCACAGGCATGTCAGAGCTGTCACCCTTATTTATTTTGCAGTCAGTCAAGTATTACCTCATTTTGTGTGTGTGTGTGTGTGTGTGTGTGTGTATGTGTGTGTGTGTGCGTGTGTGTGTGTTTTCAGTTGCTATTATGCTTAATGATATTTACAACCATGGCACATGGCACACAGGCCTGTGTGCTGTGTCTCCTGTTGCTCTTATGTATGGTAATGGAGTCTGCAACCATAACACTTTAAACCCCCAGATAGCTGAATGGGCCCGGTGGGTGTATTGTCCTTTCTAGCTCTGGCTTTACATTTCACTCACCTGTTATCCTCCCTGCTGCTGGCTGACAATGGAAGTACCTATAAGTCATCCTCTCTAGTGCTTCCATATGACAGTAAGGCCCTCTGGCTGCCATTAAGCTTATTTGGTGCCATAATCATTTATATTGCATGATAACGCATAATGTCTCTGCTCCTCAGTGACTGAGTGTGCAGTACTGGTAATTTCTTTCACAGAAATCATGATTTATTCATACATTTTGCAAGTTTTGCAAAATTTCAATAGTCCTAAGGGTAACACTCTTTTTTAATTTGCACTTCCATGAGGATTATTTGTAGCTTGTCTAACATTTGGTAAGTAATGGTAGATTGTGATACATTGTGCTGTTGTGTAATAAGTTGCATCTACTTGTGTATTAAGCCCATTTCCAGGCACTCTCCCTCACCTCTTTCTCTCCTGCTGTTTTGTGTTGGTGCGTCTGCAGTCTATTCGCCGCTGCCTGGAGTTTTCTTTAACAAGACATCATACAGGTTCTGATGACAGGAGTGACGTTCAGCAGAAATGCAAGTGTATTTAACATTGACAGGCCGTCATCGAGGAACACACTTGCTCAGATTTACACATGCGAACTTAAGTGTGTGCATGTGCGTACACTCACGTACAGTACACACACACACACACTTTTACATGGAGTGCATTCCATCAGGGGCCTGGGTCAGCTTAACATCAACATGAACTACACCAGCAGTGGAAAAACAAAGCCTCAGCGAAAGGGAACAGTGGAGTAAATCAGCCCAGCTCCAGGCGCCTTGAGCTGGGCCGGCGCAGCTCAGGGGCCTGGGAGAGGGAGGCCCAGCAGCAGGGGAGGTAAAAGAGGCTGCAGACCCCCCTGGCCTCCTGTCTGACCCATGTGTCTGTCCCTAAGGTGAGATGCAAGCCGCCCCACACACCCCCAGCCACACCCACACCACCCCACTCTCAGTACCACCCCCAGCCCTCTTTTTGCTCAACCCAGCTCCACCCGGCAGAAAAAAGTTCATATGTCGTTATTAGAGGCAAAGCGAGATGGTGTGTGTGTGTGTGTGTGTGTGTGTGTGTGTGTGTGCTCTCTGCTGGGCCCCCAGGGCCCCATTCACCCAGCCTTGCACACACACTCTTACACATCAATTCACACACGCAAACACACAAAATTGTGTACTTACACACACACATACACAAATGTGTACTTACACACACACATGCACACAAACACACTGTCACACACAAGCTATCCTGTTTCTTCCCCCTGAATCAAATTCCAGGAAGTTGAGAGGGTGACCTATGACCTCAGCTGGACATTTTTCATCGGTCGCCTCAATGGCTGACTGAGTGGACATGCCAGCTGAAACTGGTGTGTGTGTGTGTTTGTGTGTTATGCATTCCACCAGCGGGCGCCTCTGAGGAGGGTTGCGGCGGCTGGCTTGCCGCGCTCGACCCTGACTGAATAATGGGCCGCGTGAAGTGAACATCCAGTCCCCGACACAGGCACACCATTCTTTATGTCTCTTTGGGCCTGAGGTTAACATGGATGAGACCAGATGTTGATCAGGGCGGTATGGGTTCTGCGATGTATGGGCCTGAGGTATGTATGGATGACATATGGCCAGTTGGCTTGTATGATGATGTAACATTCAGCTGGGTGTGTATGGGTTGTTTTTGCAGAAACAGCCACAGTTAGTGATTACTCATGCAGAGAGAAAAGACAGAACAGAACAGAACAAAACAGAGAGAGCGAATGAATCAGAGAGACAGAGAGAGAGAAAGAGAGCTTACCTGATCCTCCAGTCTTTGAGACATCTTGCCACCGCCCTTTACAGCACAGATAACATCAAAGCTCCTCTGAAATAACTCTTGTCCAAAGTTAGTATCACGTATCACATATTAGTATCTACGTGTATCAAGTCTGTTTATCGTGAACGTTTCAGGTTCGGCTATGGAAAAACAGCTGTTTTTTGACATTTGCTGGCGGATATTTCCAGCTTCCATGATCTGATATGAACCCTCCTTTATAAAGTCGTTATAACACAGTTACTCAGCCATGCTGTGAAAGTTAAGGTCCATTTATAACACATGAGGCAGGCATTCCAGACTACTTCAAAGCCTCTTGCAGTTATCAGTGGTTGTGTGAGTGGACCAGGCGGCCGCCTGTGTGTGTGTGTGTGTGTGTTGGTGTTGTTTTGCTGATTGTGGGGTGGGATGTGTCAGAGGGAGATTAACTGGTGGATATGAGACCTGGCTTCACAGGAGAATGTTAATCAGCTCCAGACCACAGACGATAGCCTGGAGGAGAGCACACCCAAGCGTGTCAGATTGCCAAGTGACAAACACACACACACACACACACACACATATGCACACATACATACTCATGTGCATACACTCTCTTTTTTGCATTCTCTTACTCTACACACATACACACAATCTCTTTTTGCTCTCTCCCAGTCATTCGCTACAGACACACACACGTAAACATATACTCCAAGTCCACTTGGAATAGTTCAATTGCCAAGTGGTGAACTCAGCACACATATGCAGGCCCGCACATCCACATGTGTCCAGCTGAAGACGTGCAGTGGTCAGCGAGTGGGGCTGTACCATTGCCAAGTTAGACACACTCCACACCCAGTCCACACGGAGGGGCCCGTCATATCCCTGTATTTCTCTCTCGCTGCGTTTCACTCTCCAGCTGCCACTTAATAGGATGGAATGATGGACGTCTTCCTCTCTGGAAAACACTTTCTCTTAAACACACACACACATACACACACACACATAATTTCAACCCAGTTTCTGCTGCATATGTCTGTGTTTCCCGTTCATCTGTCTTGCTGTTTCTTTCTCACTACATTCTCTCATTCTTCCTCTTACACACACACACACACACACACACACACACACAAACACACACACAGCAGAGTGAGGTCCTCTCTATGGTTTTCCCTAATCTCTGTTTGCTCTGTTGTCGTCTGTCCACATGAGCTGTCTGCATCATCTCCGCTCGGCCGCCTGGGAGCCCCCCGTGCTATCAGTGGCAGAGCCTCCCCATGACCCCTGGAAGGCTGGCTGCTACCCTTCTCATCTCTGACCTTTGACCTTTAACCTATAGCCACCCAACCCTCCGAGCTTCTGTCCTTTGTCTCAGTTCAACTTCAATCTCGCAGGTCCATCCAACAATGTCACTGATAGCCTGAAATCTATCATATTGCCGAAAGGAGAGGAAAAGATAGAGAGATAAAAACGGAGAGAGAGAGAGAGAGAAAGAAAGAAAGAAAGAGAAAGATGGTGAAGTTTTCCAAACTTGTCCCAGAATTCAGCGGTGTGGACACTAAACACTCAGCTGGCTGACTGACTGTCCTACTGACAGTAAGATCTATGAGGCTCTCAGCATCACCCTTAGATAGGGTTTACACAGCTGTCAGATGGACAGATTAGTTTAGGGGGAAAATATGAAAAGAAGAAATAAGGGATGGCTTTAGTCTTTTGTTTCAGTCTTTTGTTTTGTTATCACTCACTCTTTCTAGCTTTCTGTATGTCTTGGCCTTTGTCTCCTTTCTCAATCTGTTCTGTGCTGCTCTTTCCACATAATCACTTTTCACTTTCTATCACTGTCACTCACAATGTCTGTCTCTCACTTCAAAAGGGTCACATTAACATGACAAACAGCCCGTGTGTTGCTGAATCACAAGCATTCACACTGAAAGCAAACAAATAAACAGAAACTAAATTCAAGCCACATGTGTACCATTAGTTTCTCTCTCTCTCTTTCCCTCTCTCCCTGTCTTTCTTCCTCACACATACATGTTTACGTACTCTCTCCTCCCTCCCTCTCTCTCTCTCTCTCTCTTTCTTTCGCACCGCAATCTCTCTTCAACAGCAGTTTTTAATTAAGGTTAGCCCAGGGGGACTGGGCTGTGTTTTTTCTCCATGCTGGAGCAGAGGAGAAAAAGGCCTCGTATGATAAATCATAAAGATAAACCCAGACTGATATATAAACGGCAATGAGGTCAGAGAAAGAGAGAGACAGGGATAGAGAGAGAGAGAGTGCAGTGTATTGCTGTCCCTGCCGGCATGCTGGCTGGTCAGGGCGAGGCACTAATAGCTGCCTTGCAAACGAGTGCTGATAAACACCCCTCTCTCCTCTGTGCTCTTTATGGATCCACATGGGGGCCCACGTGGGGGCTTTCACACCACCGCACCATTGCGCCCTCCACTAACGCTAGGGAATGCTAACTTTGCCAGGGAAGTGAGTGAGATGAGTGAGCGAATGGGTGGGTAGGGTGTGTGTGTGTGTGTGTGTGTGTGTGTGTGTGTGTGTGTGTGTGTGTGTGTGTTTTTCACTCGAGTTATGATGGAATATGTTGAAGTGTGAAACATATTAAAGTTAATCCATCCCTTTCCACAATCCCCCGCTCCCCCACTGGGTTTGCTGAGTGCCTTTGACCGTGAGTGTGTGCTTTAGTCTTTCATGAACACTCACACATACACACACACACACACACACCAAAAGAACAAGATAAAAACAAATCAGCATCTGAATTCTCCCCCTTCTCCCATATTTCTTCCCCAGAATTGGGCCTGGATAAAAGGCTTCATGATCCTCTGTAGGAGATGCTGTTTCTCTCTCTCTCTCTCTTTCCATTTCTTTCTTTCCTCAGATCCGCACGGCTGTTCAGCCATACTGTCAAACTGCTGGCAGCCACTGATTTTACAAACGATGAGGAGACGATGAGGGTGGGGTTGGTGGGTGTTACGTTGAGGCTGAGGTGTGTGTGTGTGTGTGTGTGTGTGTGTGTGTGTGTGTGTGTGTCTAGATGGGGGTTCCTTCACTTCTCTTCAGGATTTCAAATCAGTTCTGCCTGCCTCTGCATAAGGACGCAGCAGTAAACCCATTCATGATCTCACCCACAGTAGCCAACCTGCTCTTCCTCTCTGTCATACTGGGACAGAATGAAATACCAGCTCAGTGAAAAATGAATGATTCTCTGCCTCCCACACACTCTCATTCTCTCACACACAAACACACACACACACACATTCTCTTTTTCAAGGCACAGTGGGATGAGAGTTGTTCATTCATCAGTGTGCCGTCTCCCATTTTAACTCCACTGAGCACAGCAGCCCAGAGATGAAGACACTCATTATTTTGGAGAGACACTTCACCATCTCTTAGAGCTTCAGCCTCAGGCCTAGTAGCTTCAGGACATTCAGGGGACATTCATTCATTCCTTCCCCTGACCCAGTCTTCTGCCTTTAACAGGGGGGCTGATGAGCCATGTCGCGCTCCAGTAAATAAGGCAGAAGTCAATGCAAAATGAATCTGCTCTTGGGGCTGTATATGTTTCAGTTGGACATCTTATCTTATACGCCATAGACTGAGTACACAGTGTTACTGTACTGTACTGTAGGTATTGTAGAGATACTGAAATATGTGCTTGAACTGACACAGGCATATGTATGCAGACATGCCAAGAATGCACTGATGGTGTTGCAACATACTATTGCCAGTCCTCAGATAGGTTACAGCTGTCCTGCCTGTGTTTTATATATACGGCACATATACAGCCCAGTTGAGCTTTCATGTTAGTGCCAAAACTGGAAATGTTCCATTCACATTCAAGAACTACTGTGAATGTCATGTGATGTGGTTAACAGACTCACAAAAAATTCGTTTGAAGCCAATGAGGGCAAATGCATGCATCACGAATGGAAACAAGATAGCTGAACAGTCATGAAGAGCAGTGCGATGTTGTGTGGACATACTGGATCACTGGCGACAGGGGTTGGGGCTTCTCACATAGGTGTGCCGACATGCCCTTGTCGGGAGCACACTGGAGAGACTCCATCATCACCACTCCTGAATCTCAATGATGGACAGCTGGACTGAACTCTGTGCCCCTTTCGCCACTGGAGATCCTGGGAGTGTGTTGGGGGAGGGAGTGGGGGGTGGGGAGGCTGCATAACATCGCCTCCCCACAGGAGAAAATCGTTACGCAGGCGCTGTCGTTGTCTGCCTGACGCAGCCAGCATAGAGAGAAACGATCTAATTAGTTTGGACGAGCAACCGCCAGACTGCGAAAGAGAAGACAGAGGGATGGACCACGGCCTGGGGGTTGGGAGGGATTCGAGTGGTGTGTGTGTGTGTGTAGAATGGGGGGAGGAGGGGAGAGGAGATATTCTTCATGTGGAGGAGGGGAGAATGTATCAGATGTATGCATGTGTGTGTGTGTGTTTGACGGGGGTTGGGTGACGTGGGGGATAGTCCTCATTGGAAAAGGTCATGTGAACGAATCCAGATTAAAAAAAAACATCTTTAATTACTGAATTGACCCTAAAGGAGCTAATTACTCTTTAGCACCGATGAACTCGAGATTAATAGGCGATGAATGCAAAGGGATGAATCTATGGATAATGGATTAATTAGGAGGACTGGCAGATGCAGTATGTCCTTCGCCAATGTTATTGCTACTGCTACTATTGTACATGTTTGCACAATTCCTTCTCATGGGACAGAGAACAGACAGCATTGCTTGCTTTTGAACATCTGTTCCTATAGTGTGTAACTAAACATGATCTGTGTAAACATCAGACAGGGACTGACACATCAACATGGCTTTTAGCGTTGGACATTTTTTTAACGTGTAAGTAGCAGTAAAAGGAGAAGCAGTTCAAGCTCCAGTTTTTCCTTCAAGTTTGCATATTTCTCCCATAAAGAAAGATGTTTTTGGACGGTGAGCAGAGTCTGTTCCCAGTTCAGAGCGGAGGCCGTCAGAAGTGCTCTGCACATTTCAGAGTTCCATAAGCAGATCATGTCACAGCTCATGAGAAAGCAAGAAGTGTTTATTTTGCAGGTACCCCCCAACCCCACCCCCCGCCCCCTTTTCTTCTCTCTCCTTGTGTCTCTTCTGCCTCACACTACTGTGTTTGCCTGTCTTGGCCTCCATGTTGAATTCCACAAAGGTGCATGCTGGGATGGCTGTCACTCATACAACACACACGCATACAGTGAGTCACACTCCTGACATATCTGTCCTCTCCTTTCCTCTGCCCCTCCCCCATCCCTCTCTCTCCCACACCACCCAGCGTGAGAAAATTCCCAGGGACCCCTCTGGCCCTCTCCCCACTTTCATTTAAACCCCTCTTCCGTCTTTTCTTTCTCTCTCTCTCTCTCTGTCTCTTCCCAATCCTACTCTCTCTCTTACCCCCTCACAAAGACTTCCATATGCTTCTCGCCAGCCCTCTCAGCTGGTTCTGATAATCCACAGTCATGCCGACCTCTTTACGACCGTGTAATTACATCTGGCCCTGCTCTCTTTTTCATTCTCTCCCTTGGCATTCTCTCTCTCTCTCTCTCTCTCTCTCTCTCTCTCACTCATTGGTAAGACAACACAGTGGCAGTGGATGTACGAGTGCTACTGGGTGTCCTATCAGACTACAACTGTAGGAAAGATGCACACTCTCTCTGTCTCTCCCTCTCTCTCTCTCTCACACACACACACACACACTCACACACACACACACACACACACACACACACACATCCCACCATCAGGAAAGATGAAAAACCATACATCAATTATGTAATGTTACTTATTTGTTCATGTATAATTCATGTGTTCATTTAAGTCACTTTCTAAGTTAGTGTAATTGCTGATGTCTCTTTAATGCAAACTCCTGGGGTGGTGCCTCTAAGGGAGCCATTCCTGCTCAAATTCCATGAAACCTCAAGCAGACACAGTAAGTGAAAAAACTAAGAAGAATGTTTTCTTTAATTGTTGAAAGTAATTGATGTTAATTGCAGCAAGATTCCATTTTGGCCACATCAATGAAGATTAAGGCATCACTGGAATGTTGGTGGTCTATGAAAGGGGTTAATGTAAGCCTCAATAGAAAGGTGCTGACACCAGTGCAATCATAGCTAATTAAAAACAAACAGCACATTTAAAAAGTGTCACATACAAAAACGAAAAAAAAATCAGCACATATTTGGCAAGACACAAAGAACTTATGTTTTATATATTTCAGACACAATGCTAGCAAGCTTACTTTCAGCATTTTGTTCTGCAGGTTCGTTGTAACCATTGCAAATGAAGAAAACACACAACTTCATAAACACATGAAGAGGAAGAGAGAGTAGAGGGGAAAACTCTCAGATTGACCACTCTTGGGCCATCCCCATGTCTCAGTATGTTTTAGCAAGTAAAAATTGAGGTTGTGACATTTCTGTGCTCCAAACGAAACTTTTCTTACTTCCTCACGGTGATGCCTGCTGTTTTGTTTTGAAAGATGAGATGCTCCAGCACACAAGCAAGACAGGGCATTTCTCATCTGATGCCAGAAGTTCCTACTTCCTGTTTCCCCTGAAGCCACTCATGTGGGGAACCCTGGGTTGCTCCTCTGATTACACTATCACTCTGGATAGGTTTTTCACAGAGCGTTCTGTGGACAGGGGGATTCTCTCTCTCTCACTCTCTCTTTCTTTCTGCTCTTCCTCCTGTGTGGGTGTATCAGGAGAGTTTGTGAAAATTCATCTCGGCGGAAAAGCTTGATTCAGTAAACCACATTTTCCATAAAACATTCTTGTCCTTCTTATAACTAACGTTACAATGTCATTAATGTGAAGTAAGATGGCACATTAAAACGGCAAGATTGTCTTAAGGTGCTGTAGCAGACAAGATCGTGAGAGCAAGCATGGTAATGCCCAGTAAATGGTAAATGTTACATAAACTTGGCACTGGACAGGACTGTGTAAGTCTTGTAATAGAGTCCAAGCAATGTGGTACCCTATTTTCTATCCAGTCTATCCATCCAAGCCTCAGATGAGTAGCAGCTGGCCCAGTGCCAACTCCGCCACATCTCTCTGTCATCCCGGACCAAGGGCTGTTGCTATGGCGATAAACTATCTTCAGAAACATCCACTTCCAGAAGGGCATGTATAGGCCCTAAAGCTGTCATCAGCAGTGCACTGTGGACAAAAGGATGGGATGGGTCCCATGTTATTTTTTTTTTCCCCTTGCTGCTTTCTAATGGGTCAGCCAGTTGGATCGGATTTACATCTCCCCATTCCAGACTCCCCTTGGCTCGGCCCCGCATGTGAACTCAGTGTTGCATCTCGGGCCAATGTCACTGCTCTCCCTCTCTTTCAGTGCATTAAAGGGTGGGGTAGAGTGTAAAGTTGACCTTCTCGACCCCTGTCCTGTCCTCCTCTGCTCCTCGTCGGGAGTCTCGTCGGACTGTGTCAATAGCATCCCCGGGCCTCTGTTGCCATAGTGATGGCCCCGCTGCCGCATGTTATTGCTAGGTTTTGTTATTGTTGTCATTAAAACCCAATATCCCTGGGAAGTGACAGAGCGGACACCAGGAGCCTGGGCCTCAGCTAGTCACTGGGCTGGCTGCAGCAGAGGCTTCTGTATGTGTGCAGAGAGAGAGAGGGACAGAGAGAGAACAGCATAGTTACATAGAAGGGATTCTTCCAGACACTGAGCAGGATTAAGCACACAAGTGGCATTATTCAGAGATTTATACTCTCGCACAATGATACATATTGTATATACTTTCTTGTATTCTGTTTGCACGCACATTCCACACACACACATAGTTGGTATCTATAATTATGGCTTTATTAGTAATAGCAGTGAGGTTAAAAGTTCAGAGACAGAAGATGATTACAGTGTAGCGGGGTGTAGAGTCAGTCCAGACTCTGAGCCCAGATTAGCCCTCACTGAAAGCACATCACAGCCCTGTTCAGTGTGCTGTCATGCATGCATGCGGACCAGGCTAATGGACAGACTGCAACCTGATATGACCCAGGCTAAAGCAAGACGCATCCCAGTTGAAAGAATGACCTAAAACTAAAATGGAATTGCGAAACAGACTAATTGATTTGGCAGTTTATTTATTTAATTTATAGAATAATATTTCATTTCTTTGTTTATTTTCCTATGCAACAAAACAGAAAACAACTGTCTACAGAAAATAACAACAGTACCCATTTTCACTCCTGATTTTGAAGTTTCAATAACAGAAACAGGTTGTTACAGTTTTTCATGATTGCTAAGAAGCACTTGATGAATGAAACTGGGATCCACTTGATCTTCATCCTCACTTTCTTAGCACAGCAGAAACCAGCACTTCTAATAGTTTTCTTTGGTTTCACACATTTTTCACATAGCTTTTCAAAACATTTCACACAGCTTTCATAAAAAGTTCACAAACTCTTTCAAATTGAATTTACAGTTTGAACAACTGGAAAGAATCTCTTCAAAGCCAAAAAGAGATTGTCTGCAGACATATGAATCACTGATGTCACTGTGTAATTCTTTTACTTTAAGGAAAGAATAAAATATATATTGTAATTTAATATTGTATATTCTTTTTCACACATTCAGTAACCAGGTAAATGGCACAGACATAGCAAGACCTACGGCAGAATCTGCTTATTTAAGTTTTATATAAGTTTTGTATTGTGTGTTATGATTGACTGAGAGTACTCACTGATCTGTCCACTGATTGTGTTGTTTGAAGGAAAACTGCTTTTGCTGCATGTTTGAAATGTTTTGTCTTTTGCAAACAAAATGTGTGATTTGGGGCAGATTGCTTCTGTTTAGGCCTTTGCGTTAACTGATTTAAAAATGTGGATCCTGAAGTTACATCAAAGCAATCAAGAAAAACTATAATTGCCAGTAAGGTTTTCAACTTGCACAAGAGGCCATGTGCAACAATGCTTTGTGGTACACAAGTGATGTCACTTCCATCTGTGGTTGGGAAAATGAGTTCTTCAGAGACAGGTGTGAAGTTCAGAGAGAGACACACACACTTGCTCTCTCTCTCACACATACACACACGCACACACTAACACACACACGCATACATATTCATTACCTCTCCCCCACTTGAGTACCAAGTGTCTAGTGGCCCCAGTACTGTTCATAAACTGTGATGCTGTGGTCATTCAAGTGAAGTTGTGGGTCTCAGATACTTTCCTGCCTTGACTTTCAGAACTCATTCAGGCAGCAAACACAGTCAAACAACATCCACACAAACATACACATACTTCCCCCACACTCACAAAAGGCAAACATATACACACACACACACACACACACACACACACACGTGGTTAGACATTGCACACATATTGACAGACGTAAAGACACATACAGACACACAGAAAACAAACACACACACATATACCATCAGACATATGCAGCGAGGCATGCAAGGGTATGTACACACACACACACACACACACACACACACACACACACACACACCAAGAAAGTGTTTGCCTTGTGGAAGTCACAGCTGGGTTCACAGCTTCAGAGGTGAGAAAGTGTGTGTAAAATACACACTTACTCAGTTCTTGTCATCCTATGCATTCACTTTCTTACTCTCTCTTACTCTCTCTCTTTTTATCTCTCTCTCTCTTTCTACCTTCCTTATACTCTTTCCCTCTAACACAACTACTCTCTCTTCCTCCTTCATGTATTTATTTAATTGCACAGTTTGGTAACACTTTATTTGAAGGGGTCTGCATAAGGGTGACATGAGCCTGTTATAAACATGACAGGACACATATCATATACATCTATGACATTTCATTCATGTTTATAACTGTTATTATTAAGTGTCATTTGGTTTTTGGAATATCTGCACCCCAAAGTCTGTATTTCAAAAACCGAATGACACTTAATGACAGTAGTGATAAACATGAATTTAGTGTCATTAATGTTTATGATATGTAGCAAGTCATGTTAATAACAGGCTTGTGTCACCCTTATATAGACCACTTCAAATAAAGTGTTACCCACAGTTTTAATGAAGTGGACTAAATATCCAAAGACTTAGTTACTAAAGATAGTTAGTATAAAGTCAGAAAATAAAGTAGTTTCGTTCAAAGCAGGTTAAAGGTAGGCTCGCTGACGGTTAGTGAAATGTGGTGTAAATGAACTGTGTTATTAAAATGGAACAAATTTTCCCATTTTCATGTGAAAGTATTACAAACTAACAGAACACTGCTAGTTCTCCAGGGTGAAAGGCTATTTAATGGCTAGGTGTTGAATCAACAACATATAACTATCCCGATGCCTCTAGGCTGTGAACCTTTTTCAGTTTTGTATGTGTCTGTCACTCACCACTGACACGCTAAAAGGAATGCCAATCTCCATAGACTTTGGAATTAAACTGTAATTTGTTAACCCTTTTTTCACACATATGCACTCACATACACACAGAATAAACATTCTAGGATTCCAGGAAGTTCTCTCCAGCACTAACCACAGGGCTGTGGTTGACAAAGGCTGTGGTGAAGACACTGCAATGGGGGTATGTGATATCCCAAAAGAAAACTATGTATGGGGGGAGTGGTGTGTCAGCTTGAGTGATCATCTTTTGTTTACAGAAAAGCAGAAATGAACCCTTAACCTAACCCCAAAAGAAATGTCACTAAAAAGGTTGCGGTACAGGGATATTTTCATTTCATAATTCTGTGAGATAATTTGGATAAACCAGCACATCTTTTATGTCTCATCAGAAACAAATAGTACCTAATCAGCTTTCCAATGGACTGGATATTCAGGGTTTCAAGACAATCTCCCTAGGCTAGACCAGTGTCTTTTGCTGATACAGTTCTGAAAAGAGTTGCGAAATCACTATGATTAATGTTGTCTCAGCTGAATCCATTTGACAATTTGTAGTCAGGCACAATCATAAGACAACTGGGTCACACTTAAAAACAGTACAAATGGACATTATTTGTCACATAAGTCCCCACTTCTGCATTTATGCAACTGCTGCAGCATTGTGTGTGGATTTTAAGAGACTTCACAGGAGAGACACATAGGCTTTGCAGAGAAAGATAAGAAGAGAGGAGAACATAAAAAAAGAGACAAAAAGAAGATGGGAGAGGGGAGAAAGACAGATTTACAGAGATGTTAGAGAAAGCAGGAAAGACAGTACAGAGGATGCGTGGAAAAAAAAACTAAACAAAAAAAACTTGAAACCAGTATAATGAGCGAGAGAGAGAGTGTTTGTGTGTGTGTGTGTGTGTGTGAGAGAGAGAGAGAGCAACAGAGCCAACAAAAGAGAATGAGAGAGAGGTAGAAAGAGAGGGGGAGTGAGACAGAGAGAATAAATGAGATAGAGAAAGAGATACAAATTGAGGGAAAGAGTTTATGCATGTGTGTGAGAGAGAGGGAGGGAGCGAAAGAGAGGGGCGTTGTGGGAAAGGCAGGAGGGGAGTGCAGCAGGCAGGCCTCTTTGGCAAGCCGCTGCGAACAGGAGATTGTGGGAATTTACACGGGATTAGAGCGAGGCGTCTGATGCCCTCATCCTCTGGGACATTCTCATCAAGAAACAAACGAGAGAGAGAGAAAGAGAAAGAGAAAGAGAAAGAAGGGGGGAGAGAGGGAGTGAGAGAGGAAAAAAGATCTCATTCCTGCTTTCTATCCCTCGTTTCTGGCTCTCTGGATTAGCCACTTTATGTAACATGCAGTCAGACACACATAATGCAGACACACACACACACACACACACACACACATGTAGCCTGTTCTCTTATACGCCTGTGATGCCAGTTGCACCTATCGTGTTTAATTTTTAATTTGGACATGTCATAATTTTGCAGTTGCCAGTAAGTACTAATCTGTCTTAATCTCTTAATTTGCTCTCCACCTGTGCATCCAGCCAGCATAACCCTTTTCCAAAGCAAAATGAGGCCAATCACTTCTGATCAGGCCCACTGTCTAGATGAACTCTCATGCTTATTGCTTACTGCCAACTCTGACCAAATATCATTATGTCTCACTTGTTTATAAACAAACAGAGCTGACCAGAGTTTATAGACTGATCCCTTTTGGAACAATGAGTGGAACACAGTGTCCTGCTCCAGAATGTGGAAAAATCGTCCTTTTATTCAAAGTTATTAAAACTGGCAGGTCTTAAAAACTAGCCTTTCTTTTACATGAATTTGTGAATATGAGAAAGTATTAGTCTTTTTAAGGACATTAATGATAATGATTGATGTCAAATCAAATGCCTTTTGACAATATTTCTGTTTGCTTGTAAGTAAACTGAAAATGTATCTGCGTTTTCAATGCAGTATAGAAAACTATTCAAAGGAAGCATTACTAATGTATCCTTAAATTTTGCATTGTCTGTTTGGCCAGGGACCAATGGGACACCATTCAACCAATGACATCCAAGAGTCACAATGTTTCTTTGCATAATATTACAGAAAAATGACTGAAGCCAGATGTTTCAGGCTGCCATCCTAACATAACACCAGCTTTTGACTTTAGTTGAGTAATAACCCTGACAAATAGTACTTTTATTCAATATATCCTTTAGAAGAACTTAATTTTCTCTTTTGCATTTGTTAAGGTCTACAAGAGGGTTCTTGTATCATACATCCTGTAATGTTATTCATCCAATTCCATAAATTTCAGGACCCAGGGATAGGGTGGAACAGGATTGACAGAAAAAAATATCAAGGACAATTTAGACACCACAAAGCAAGTTTTTCTCTCTATATTTCCATTTTTCTTCCAAGGTGTACCGCTCGCTGGGGATTATAACATGGTTATGGGGAATACAGAGGGAAGGTTTGACAAGGTGAACGTGAAGGAGAGACAGAGACATGGCCAGAGGGAAAATGAGAAGGTGACAGTCAAAGAGAATATAAGAAAAGGTGAAAGGGAGAGGGAGAGAGAGGGAGAGAGAGAGAGAAAGGGAGAATGTGTAAACAAGGAGCGGATATTGTCTAGGCTCACTTCTAGCAGTCTGCGTGCAGTTCCAGAAAGCCCAGTGCTCATCTCCAGTTCTGTCTGTAGTTAAAGCCGGTGATAAAAGCTGATGGCTTTACTGCGTTTGAAACCACTCCTACCCATTATTAGCGCTTTGCTGTCTCTGTCTTTAGGGACTCTCTCTCTCTCTGTCTCTCCATACAGCATGGGCCCATCCCCTTACCGCCTGGCCCCTCCTTGCGAGCCTCGCACCCTGGGCCGACTCCTACGCTCTTCCCACCAGCTCGCGGGGAAAACAGGAAGCCGGTGCTTTTATAAGCCTTAATAAAAGCCTAATGACCTGCTTAATATTTCAGTTGCCAGGGGCTCCTTGCTGTGGCATGTGTGTCTCCACAATGCCTCCAGGCACCCACATATGTGTGAAACTGAGTGTGTGTGTGTGTGTGTGTGTGTGTGTTAGATAGTGTATCTGTTTGATAGGGGAAGAATGGATGTGTAAGCATAGCCCACTCATACATGTGTTTGAGGGCGGTAGCTGGAGTTCACGTCCATTGAACACAGTGCCTTTGACTGAACCACAGCAGGGCCATTCTTCTTCTGCGGGTGGGTTTCCCGCTAATTAAAAAAGGCTCATGGGGATGAGTGTGAGAACATGGCCCTTATGCCACCAGGGCCAGAAAAGGTTATGCTAAACTACAGCCAGCGATTGACTGATTAAAGCTACACTTTGCAACTATTAGCTTCTTTTAATATAATCCTCAAATTTATCCTGATAGATAAATGTGTATCTTTCACAGTATGACATTGGTACAAAAACACTGGTTAACATGTTAGCAAGTTTCTAGCAGTAGCAATAAGGCTGTGGGTAGTGTTTGCAAGGTTTTGCTTGCCAACATAGGTAACTACCTCACTAATTTAAGCCAAATACAAACACCGTTTTATGGTCCATGTTTGCTTGCTTCTGTTCTGTCATCACTTATGAGACAGCAGTAGTCATACTTATGAATGATGACCCCTAGCTGTATGACTGGGATTATGGTCATTTTGATTTGAGCTTATGTCTGACACATATTACGACAAGTATCACACTGACAGCATGGAAGATTTGCATACATTTGTAAGAAAAGG
Source organism: Tenualosa thibaudeaui (assembly GCA_027481765.1). NCBI lineage: Eukaryota > Metazoa > Chordata > Actinopteri > Clupeiformes > Clupeidae > Tenualosa > Tenualosa thibaudeaui. Next base: position 12,164,312 of record JAIFZK010000013.1, read on the forward strand.
AAGTACAGCTGTGCAACACCCAAATCACTTTGCTCTCTTTATTCTCTAGAGGTTCGACTCAATCATGTGTCCTGACCAAATGAGGATTCACAGTATTGTGTGCCAAAAAAAGGACAACCCAGGCCTCGACAATCCGACAATCAGATTTAAGGAACACAGAACATGGAAATGGCTTTTAAACACCATGCATTAAAACTATTTTCAAATGTGTCAGTGTCGGAGAGGTCATGTGGTTGTACAAGAGGCCTCTATGCCAGTCAAACAAGAGAGAGGGCACTTACTTCTTACATAAGTATGACATAAGTTCACCTTAGAGACATAAGACATGTTTTGAGACCTCTCTTTACTGGAAATTGTACTTTGCCGTCATCTATTTCTTATATAAAATGATTTCAAATCATACTTTTATTAGATTATGACACAACAAAAAGCTTAGGCATAAACATGCACACACACACACACTCACCCATACACACACACACACACACATAAGGGAGGGTGCAAACAAACAACTCTGAAATCCAGTCTAACCATACACTCTAAAAATGGCATCAGATTTGCAACCTTTACTGTTTTCAGCAAGACAGCAGTCGATTATGTCTCTTGGCAACAGAGACTGGCCCTGGCATCACAGAGAAGTGTCTGTGTTGATTTCCCCTTCTCTTCACTTCTCCTGTGATCCACATTTAGAGATACAAGGTGCAGTGTTTGTGTGGGCTTTGCGGTGACTCGAAACACAGCTTGTGGTATCAGAAGGGAAATGAGAGAAACAGCCATGTTCACAATTAAGGCAACATTGAGATCCTAAACACTAACAGTGTGTATATGACAGTGTATATATGAAGGGCACCTGGTGAAAGCCAGTGATGCTGGTTTTGTTCATTTTGAAGAGAGTGAAAAACAATGTTTTAAGAGTTGTGGTGCCTGCTGATTGAAACAAATCTTTTCATTTTCAAATATATTCATTAAAATTAGCAAAATAGCAAAAACATGTATAAAGTTTATGACATGCGATTTTCCACTGAATGTGTAAACACTGACTTACAGTCACTACGCTGCTTCTTGCATAACACTTAGAGATCTGAAGATACACGATTCCCCACACACATACAAATATGTGTGTATGTGTGTTGTGATTGTGTTAGTGCCTATATGTGAGTGTATGTGTGTGTGTGGTAACACATCAGATGATGTTTGTTGTTGTTGAGTTGTTGTTGAGGTGTTGCTGTTGAGTTGCCAGCCCCAGCCTCCTCAGAGAGGCAGACGAATGAGAACTCCTTAAATACTGTTTCTAAAACAGACCCACCAGTGACATCACACACACTTCCGCTTTCTCACTTTTGCTCACTCATACTACGCATAAACACCAGCACACTCCCAGTGCAGTGCAAACAGCAAGCGTGCCTCGTGCACCCTCATATGCACACACACACACGTGTACACGCATGCAGTAATGTGAGCAGACATACACATTTGTGCCTCAATATTCACAAATATTCCTGCGCTCAAACATACAGTGGAACACTTGCACACACGTGCAATAACAAACAACAACAGGGAATCCCTTTAACTATGTCATGTGGTTACTGCTTCGCTCTCTCCTCCCTCACTAATCTGCCTTTCTTCACCCTCCCTACCTCCCTCCCTCACTTCTTCTTCTCTCACTCTATCTCAGTGTGTCTCCTTGCATGACCCCTGCAGTCCTTAAACGACTGCGTAAAACACCAGGTCAGTGAACCCTTGGCTCTTTTCTCCCAGTGTCTTTATGGCTGGGGAAGGCATTAGGCTTTTTTTATGATGCTGCCAAAGCAGCCTCCTCTGTTCTGACAAGCCCTGAGGTAACTCCACAGTAAATAAAAGACAGAATGACCCACGTGCATGCGTATGTGTGTCTGTGTGTCTGTGTGTGTGTCTGTGTGAAAGGGACTACTTCTTTTCAGTCTTCAACTAAAGAGCATCCTTCGACTATGTCTCTTACTCATACCACAACACGACACAGTTATTCTCTCTACGTAGTGTGTAGAGTTGATTATGTATGCGTGTGTGTGCTTATGTGTGTGTGGGTGATATGTGTGACCCATAATACAGTATGTTGAAAAATGTATTCATTTCTGATAGAACAAGAGGTGTTCCTGGGTGTTCATTCCCATTCAGCCTCACTTGACATTTGCTACTAGTGACTCCATATTTGATAACGTTTTTGGACAGTGGGCTAAGCTGTTCACCTATACACACACACCACTTGATTACACCAAAGTGCTACGGTGCACACTCATCTCCATACCATCACACATCTCCAACACACACGTAGACACACAAACACACACCCAAACTCCACACAAGCCTCTCACAAACACTCATTAGAGCCCAATTCCCCCCACAGATGAGTAGTTTCAGGGAAAATACCTGTCCAAACGGGAAGTCCCACCAGCTTGCATATATCTGCAGAGAACGAGTAGTGAAAAATTCATCACCACCCCACTCACACATACATTGGCTTTTGTGCTGAAGCACTAGCCACACACACACACACACACTTAGTCACCGCTGTGCATTCAAGCATACAGGATCTATATGTGTAGGAGCATGCCCTGTCCTTATGACTGTGCTGGTAAAGAACTGTGTTCAGTCTACTTATGCTCAAGAGGCAGTCAGACAGGAAGTGACACGAGGGTAACAGGAAGCTGCCAAACTCATGATGAGTCACCTCAGTTCACCCAACATAGTCCTCGAAAAGAGGAACTTCAGTCACATTTATCCAAAAACTCACACAAAGAGATAAGAGAGAGAGAGAAAAACCTCATGCCACCTGAAACTATTTTTCAGACAGTGAGTCAAGTGTCACAAGGGTCTGTGTCCCTGTAAGGCCTGCTGTGAGAGAGGCCTGGGGTTACATGGCAACCTTTTGATACTTCTATTGGATGGCTCTCACATGCATTCGCAATGTGTCAGCCACTTACATGAAATATACATTCACAGTCTTTCTCTCTTTCTCTCTCTCTGCCACTGTCTGTCCATTTGTCCATCTTTTAAAGGTCTCTCTCTCAACCCCATCCTTTCTCTTTATTCCATAGCTCCATGTGGTCTCTCTCTCTCTCTCTCTCTGTCTCTTTCTTATCTAGCCCCATGTGGTGCTGGTTTAGTGTATGACCCAGCAGTGGGCTACAGTCAAGTGGACAATGGCCCAGAGTGCTACTGTGATGGAGGGCGTCATTAGAGGTCATTAAGCAGTTAGTGGGCAGTAACTCAGCCGATGTCACTCGAACAGGATAACATCCTATGGCTCCGTGGGGATCTTTGTAGTACATTTATTGTATTTTGTGTTGTGTTGTGTGGGTGTGTTTGTGTGTGTGCATACGTATGCCTGTGGGTGTTTGTTTGGGATGAGGGGTGTTGAGTGCACCATGTAAAGGTAACAAATGTGGCACAAATGTGGGAGACAGTGGTCCATATTGGGTCCAGTGTGCGCCCACAGTAACTCACACCTACTACAGGTTTTCACAAATGCTCTAAATACCTTGAACTCTATTCTCCGAACCAAACACTCAGTGGCGTTAAACATATTTACGGAATCGATCACTCTTTTTTCTCAAAACCATCAACCATTTTGACACATTTCCCTCTACAACACATTTACCATGGTTCTGCACTTTGATACATAATTGTCATCACAGGCAACAGAAGTTGAACACAGTTACAGCCCAGTTATCATGATGTGAACCCTAGGAGTCAAACTTCTTCACACTTGCTGCAAATTACGAGATAACACCCATATACAGTAAGTATGATCAGAGTGCATAGGCAACAGTCCGGTTAGGGTTGATCCTGACAACAGATGAAAAGAAAGACAGTATGGAAGGCAGAATAGGAGTAATGTGTGTAAAATGGGGTAGATTTTGAGTAGATGACACAATAAAATTCAAACAATTGTGATTGTGATCAAGTTGCCATAAAGTGGCATTCAATATGTATTTAATGAATCTCTTTATGTGAAGTAATGTTTAGATCCAGGGTTTGCATCAAGGTTTTTGTTTTGAATATTTCTTTGTCAAATTTGACATTTACTGCATTACAAATAATGAGCATTTCCTTTTTGGAGCTACATATCCAGAGTGGCAGTGTTAGGAAAGTTATTTTGGAAATCTAATGTGTTACAATCTAAAATGTAACAGTAGTGTAACAGTATTTAATGTAACTAATTAAATTTGATTACTTTTAGATTACTTTTCTACTTTTTGAATTTTCTCAACTGTCTACCGTTTTCAGTTTTTGAAACTTGGCAGGGTTAACCTTACAGCATTACTCAACACTTTTTTAGCTATGCCATATGCTGTGTGTAGATACAACAGCAAGTCGGTGGTTAGATTGATTGATCAGATTAGTATGACACTTTAGTTGTAAATGGAGTATGCACAACAAAAAACAGCAAAACAAAACTAATTATTGAACATATAGGCAATGTGCAAAAGATACTCAGATTTCCTGACAGTAACTGTAAGATAAGGAATTATTGTTTTTATATGTAATGAAATTACATAATTTCATTACATGTAACTCATTACTCCCCAACCCTGTTGAGTCGTGTTACTCATTTTTCGAAGTAGTATCTTATGACTGCTATGCAGTGCCATAGTTTTGAGTGGCCTGTGTGTAAAAGAAGAATCTAGGGTTTTGTGAATCTATTTTCAGTAGGATTTGTGTTTACTGTTTTGAGAAAATGATGGGGGGTTTCATGTGTTTCATGTGCAATTGTGAAAAACTTTAATGAACACAACAGAAACAGGCAAAATGAACATCAACATTTATTCAGTGTTAAGCCATCACACAGCACACTCCAATTCTATAAGAGCTTGTATATTTTACTGGTTTGTTTGCGGTGTAATATATGTGTACTTTTACATTGTGATTGACTTCATGGGGCATCAGTATAGCATTTACATCAGTTTCTCTCTCTCTCTCTCTCTCTCTCTCTCTCTGTCTCTCTCCTTTTTTTGAAAGCAGGATTTGCCACAGCTGGCCGACTGCTTGCCTTCCTGGGGCAAACAATGAATCTCTTAAATAACCAGTGGCTGTATGTCTTGTTACTCTTAGGAGCCTATTGGCTGGTTGGTGTGGAATTGCTGATCAGGTCTGCCGATCACACAGCCGTGCCAGAGGATGACATCATAAGTCTGTGGCCAGTGGCCAGTGGCTGTGCAAACACAGGGGGTGCTGCCTAAAAAAACATCCATTCACACAGACACACACACATACAACTAATACACACACTCAAACTAACCCAAACACGAACACACACACACACACACACTCACACACACACAAACAAACAGACACACACACATGCACACACGCTATATCTGACCTCTAGTACTCCCACCAGTGGCACCAGTGCCAACAAGTTTATTACAGTTTATTGAGTGTGTGTGTGTGTGTCTGTGTGTCTATGTGTGTGAGTGAATGATTGCCTGTGTGTTAGGAGGTATATGTGGAATGCTAAACTTGTTTACATGTACATGTTTTTGTGTTCAATGTGTCAGCACACTTTCAGTTAGTGCGCCTGTGACTCAGGTTTCTGGGATCGGAAAATACCCATCGCAAACAAAGACTTGTTTATTTGCTTCACATACAGTGTGGTTCCTGGAAAACTATTAACTGGCCTATTCTCTTTCAGATCCCAGAATAAATGTCT
>JAIFZK010000013.1:12175000-12177500 GCA_027481765.1 Tenualosa thibaudeaui
ATACAATCTAGGGCACAGTTTTTCTCCTTTCAAATAGAATCTGGAAAAACTGAATTAAAAGTTGCCTGCACAGCAAACAGCACACAATCTCATTTCTATTTATTTAAAACCCTAAATGAACCTCATGAATGAAGTCCAAAAGCATGTGTGCAATCTACCCAGTCATCCAGTTTAATTTGAGAGAGATTCAGATTTAGTTTTGGAAAATTACGATTACACCCAGGCGTGCCCAGAATGATCCCTGGTGTGAGCGTGGAGACGGATGTCTGCGTGGAGCCCTGGAGATTTTACCCTCAGCTCCACTTTCAGCCTATGACACAGCAGGATACCATGGTTTATTTAAAAAGTCCACACACATACACCCCCCCCCCCCCACACACACACACACACACTTTAACCTCATTTTGTCTCATGCACAGGCCCTTACTTTCACACCACTACAGCATCTGACCACAAGCCTGAGGGGCATCAGCAGAGCCAAGGCAGGCTTCAGGAACCAAGGGTCAGTCTAAGTGTGTGTGTGTTTGTGTATGAGTGTGTGTGTGATTGTGTGTAAGTGTGCGTATGTGGTGTGATGTGTCTAACTGACACAAACATTCATCCCCTCAGACCTTATATAGAGCGGCAAGCAAGTTCGTCTGCAGCACTTAAGTAAAATGGAGTTTTCCCTAAGCTCACTCTTATTTTGGAACACACACGCACACACACATACACGTCAGGCCACCTGAGGGGGTATTCGGTTAAGCAAACAGCACATCCCTGCTGCCCCATGGCCAACCTCTTTTTGGTCCAACTTGACACCCCGCGCACCCCCCCCCCACCCCCGCCCCGCAACACACACACACACACACACACACACACAGAGACACACACACACATGCGCATATGAGCATACTTAAACAGTTCACCACGCACCAGGTTTGTCTGACAGTGGAGGAGAAAAGATGCAGAGAACCATGTATCCAGAGACTGCCTGCTATGTGGCCAACTGCATACTCAGGTACGTCACCTGACAAATCCACAGCAGGAAACGGCCCTAGAAAACCTCTCGATCACAACTCAGAACAGCTGTCATTGAGAATTTATGTAACGTAAGAAGACAACTGAGAAGGTTTTTTAAAAAGATGACATCTCTTTTCCGGTACTGGCTTGATGTGGTGTCGTGGCTGGCTGTACTTTCTCTGTGGTTGACACTGAGACTGTTGACCTACACATGGGGAATTCTCAGCTTTAAGTTTGTTTTGATGACGATGATGTGGGTGTATTTGAGTGAGTGTGTGCGTGCTTGTGTCAGTAGTAGTAGAGCAGGGATATTTGCTTGTGTTTGTGTTTGTGTTTGTGCTTGTGTTTGTGTTTGTGTGTGGGGGGGGGGGGTTGGTGTTTGGAGTGGTCATGTGAAATGTGATATGTTAATAGGAATGCTTTGTGCTTATCTCCATTCTGTTATGCACTTGTGGGAAGCTGGGCTTCAGTGGTTGAGTATGGTTTCTTTAGAACAGAAGTGAAGTTAAAGAACCTTGTTACGTTGAAATTAATTTGTCATGTGTCATAATGAACAGGGCAATATCTGTCATTGTTGGGAAAATTCATGATTTTTTAAGCATGTCTGTCAAAAAAAGGAAAAAGGAAGTGTCTAAGTGTACACTCCATTGACTTTTGAGACACCTACACACCAGCTGACACGGGGGGAACCACCTAAGCCTCCCCAGCCCAAATGACATCACTCAACCCTGGGAACATTAACCCACAGACGCTCTTCAAAAACACCAACAGACGGAAAACAAAACACAAAACGGATAACTCAAAACGAAAGGGGGTGACTGGTAAACAGGTGTCTGCAGTTGTGGTATCCACAAGCGCGATGCTTATTAGTCTGTGATGATGTAGAATGCTCCAGCTTCTCTCCCTCAGGTGATGTAGCCTTAACGTTATAGGGGTGGATATAGGGTTTTTTTTTCCAGAAAGTGCCACTTAATGAACAATACTTTTATGAGCCGCCCAAGGTGATGCTACAGGTGCATTCTCATGAGAACATCAATGCATATGTCAAAACACTACAGATCTAACTAGAACTACAGAACTACAAGTCAGCACACATACGTAAAACATGATCCACTGCACTGTGGGAACATGGGAACTGACTTATAGAATCCAGGATCCTCTCTCTGCACACACCCACAAAAAAAATACTGTAAAGACAAGCATACTTCCAGACACAATAAAACACACATCTATGCACGCATGCACAAGTATATTAGAAATACAAACATCACTTAATGGCCCCTAGGCAAACTTTCAAATGCCATTCCACTTTAAAGACGATTAGCAGTTGTTTCATAAACACAAGGCGCTACATTTGTGTTTGAACCTTTCTATCAATGCGTTTTGATGTCAGGTATGATGTGTTTGTGTTGGACGGGAAGGTGCTGTCATTGGCTCTCAAAGTACGCCATGCAATGCTGTTCTTTTAGGTCAACAAGAGGGGAGTCCTGGGAGACCG
>JAIFZK010000013.1:12180000-12252500 GCA_027481765.1 Tenualosa thibaudeaui
CACACACACACACACACACAATCTGTGGGAGACAGAATCCTGATCTACAGTGCCTGTTCTAGAGACAGTAACTTAACCCTAGTTTATTGCAGAATCCCTAATTGTTTTTTGTGTTTTGTAGCAATTACTCATTAAGTAGTTATTTTTGAACAAAAGTGATGTCTTCCTTTAGATACAAATGTCTGAAAATTGAATGTCTGTCTTGTTGCAGAAGTTAGTTGGGTTGAACTTTACTTGAAGCTATAAACATCATAAACATGACATGACATGTATCCTGAACATTTATGACTGTTGTCATTAAGTGTCGTTCATTTTTTGTAATGTCTGCATCCCAGTGTCAACTTTCAATCACAAAAAAACTAATTACACTTAATGACAACAATCATAAACGTTAAAAAAGTGTCACCGATGTTCATGACATGTCACTTTTATGTAGACACAAGTAAAGCATTACCATTAGTTGTGACTGATTTACTACTGTCCAGCTGCATTGCCCTCAGAGGGTGCCGTTGTCCACTCCCTTCTCAAGTCCATATTTCTCCTACAATGGTCCTCGTTAATGTCACTCTGACAAACAGCTCTTTGACGCCATCGAGTTCCAATGGCATTCATCGACATCCTGATTCAGCTGTGACGGCAAGACACAACGTGGTGCCACTTGAGTAATCAGCACCCAGGGAGGTGAGAGGGGGAAGAGGGAGGAGGAGGAAGAGGAGGAGAAGGAGGAAGAGTGGGGTAATCAGCAGCTCCATGACAGACTGCAGACATGAGAGACTCCACAGTCTTAGCCTGATGGTCATATGGGTAGTGAGGGCAACATACCGGAGCTCATAGACACTCATGCAAATACATCTCTTTTCTTTCTAGACATTTTATACACGCAATTACAGGAACATCATGTTAAAAGTGAATCAAAAATGAAGAGGTGGTGACTCTTTCCTTGTATCCAGGGGTGTAGTGGGTGTTGGACACAAGGGTTCCCCGACTTCTTAGAACAGATTATTTCTGTATTTCTCACTCTTTAAAAAAAGCCATTATTTATAAGATTATATTAAGGCCTTGTTAGCAGTGATACCAATAAGTGCATATGTCAAGCAAACCTCTCCAGTAAGCCCTCTATTGTCATAAACAAATACAACTTAACATTATAAATTGACTATATGCGTGATCATGAAATCGCCACTACACCTCTGCTTGTATCCATCATGTCGATTTTAAGGAGGAAGCTCAGACACAACAGTGGCTGCTTAATGAACACATATTTGTAAACATGCTCTGCACATGGTGGTGTTTTCCACTCTGAATGCTTTTGACCTCATGCTCCTATCCTCTTGTCTTATGACAGTGCAAGAACACTTTGCACAACACAAGGTCAAGAGTTAAAGTGTCCATGTTCAGTAGTTCCTGTATCTGTAAATAGCCTAATTTAGACAACCTCAGAAAAGAACTGCTGAGTAGACTTGAAGTCTGGTGGTGAAGATAAAATGACACAAGTGATGTGCATGACTAGGTTACTTGGCAGTCTCTAGCATACAGAGACTTATCACTTAATGATCTGCTGTTACCCTCCGCCTAATTTACCTGGCAACAGTCAAATATGGGGAGTACCAGCACTTATTTTTTTTCCACGTAAAGCACTGGTTGCAGCCAGTTTTGATGTCACAAACACATACAATGTGCGAGCATGAAGACAGCCCTAAAAAAAAAAAAAAAGAAAAGAAACTGGATGAACTTGTAGGCCTACTACTGCTACTACTACCACTGTGGGCTCACTCACAAATATTTAGTTATTTTCCCCCTTAAGTGCACACTGGTTTTGTGGTCTTTATGTATAAATGCCCGCAAGCCCATGAACTCACACATATTTCCTGGTTCCATTATTTCCACCCTATTTTAAGAACAGATAGCTGTGGTCTGCTGTGCTTCTTTTCTTTCATAAAACCTCCCCTAAATTCTCCAACTTGTTTATTTCTTAGAAACAAGTAGCTGCCAAGTGCTAGGTTTTTAGATATAGCCCTCATACTATCTTGGGCCACAGATTTCAACAAGGTGCTAAATGTAAGCGCTGTTTAAGCTGGTACTACATAGCATGTGAGGTGTGTGCAAAGGGGTGAACTTCATTTTCTGCTGTTAAACACCTCCCTAGTGGATACACACACACACACATGCACGCATGCACATAGACAATGACATGCAGACATTCACATACACACACACAGAGACACAGATATCCACACACACTGTAGTCCCCAGAGGCCGATTACCTTTCTAGTGCACTCACTCTTGCCTCCGAATGGATGAGGCTCAAATGGACCCTAATGGCCTCCCGAATCCCACAATGCATCTCTCTGCATCAGCAGGGCGGGCTGTAAGTGGCCATCAGGGCTGTCTGCGGACAGTAGCTCCGCCAGAGACACTGTAGCGTCTCTACAACGACACAGTTGGCCATCGACCCAGGCATGTACACAGTACACGGACAAAACGCACATACGCACACACACACACGCACACACACACACACACACACACACACACACACACACACACTAATGAGAGTGAAAGGATAACAAACGACCAGGAGATTTCCCTGTGTTGAACAATCTCTCTATCCCCCACCCCCCGGCTCTCTATCTCTCTATCTTTTTCTCTCTCTGTCTTCCCCCTCTCTATCCCTACTGCAATTTAAAGAGCCAGAGGCAGGCCCAAGGGACTCATACACTCAGCCTCATCCATCCACCCTGTCTGACTACACACGCAAGCACTCAGGTACACACACACTGACTCCATACTACCACTAACACACATGTGCACTCAGACACACACACTAACACACACTAACACACGCAACATAGAGACATACCTGAGTAAGCATGTTCTCTTGTATGACATTTTGCATGCATGCGTAAAACGACCCATGACGCAGGCGTACTGATTGTTGCCAACCACTGGTATATACAGTATACCGGTATACCAGGAATACACATTGACACACACACACACACAAACACACACAGACACATACTGTAGACCGATGCCTGCACACTCCAGAGACACACATACACACACACACACACGTACACATGCATACACTCACGTACACACAGACACACACACACACACACACACTTCAAGCATTTAGGAATATGCACATCATAATGTATCACAGCTTGTGTCAGTCTGTGCCATCATGGAGATAATCAACAGCTGAGTTAGTGGAGTTTGCTCCAGCACTGCGGGCCATGGAGATGAAGACAGATTCTCCGCAGGGAGACAGCGAGCCGTGCTCAAGGTACGCTGGGATTGATTTTCAGGGTCGTTGCCTCGGGTCGCCAGTGTGTCGCAGGGGGAGATTTACTGACGCCACATGAGAGAGAAAGAGAGAGCATGACAGGAAAGAAGGCAGCAGGTTAGAATGAGAAATCATTTCATCAATTTGGTACATAATGGAGAAGGAGGGACGGTGTTCTTTGATGTGAAGGAAGTATATTTAAGCAGAGGTGTTTGTGATGATCGAGATGTAAAGGTGCAAAGCATGTGATGCCCTAAGAGGATCTGACCATTTTTCAACCCGTTTCAGCTAACTGATCAATACTGAAAAAGTACACCTCACTCTATGCACTCATTCAACTTTGCTCTTTGCTTTCAAAACACTATGAAGAAAAATGTCTCTGACACCTTTAGGATACATTAGCTGGATGCTCAGATGCCAGAGAATACTGAAATACATGATATTTCCAAAGTTTTCTGTTCAAAGACACAGAAAGAGTGACAGTTTTGTTGGAGATTTTTACAAGCCTCATAAAACAGACACACACACAATCAGACAAACACAATCACACACACACACACACACACACACACACACACACACACACACACACACACACACACACACACACACACACATACACACACAAACGCACATACACACACACATGCACATACACACACACACACACACAAACACACCTGAGGCAAGAGAACTGTTTGTGAATACTGCCATCACAGCAAGACATATTTCAGAGGTAAACTAAGACTTTCATCTTTGTGCCAGCATCTACCTGCTGCTGGCTCTGCCTGTCAGACACATCTCAATCACAATGTCTGTGTGTGTGAGAGTAGGTGTGTATGTGTGTGTGTGTGTGTGTTTGCATGTGTGTACATGTGTGTGTGTGTATGTGTTATCTGTAATGAGTGACAGGAAGGAGGCCTCTGTGAGGGGCCCAGAATTCAGTTTACAGCACGAGGGCCAGATGGCAGCTAAGGAGACCCATTCAGCCTTGCACCAACACACCCCAACTGGAGATCCCTCCAGATGTCTGCAGGGATACAAACAAGCTGTAAACAACAGCTAAACAAAAATTACATTAACCTAAACCAAGCTGGGACAAACAGGTGCAGGGGGGTGCAACTCACACACACAATTACTTGCACACACACACACACACACACACACACACACACACACACACACACAGTTAATTCCTGAGTGAAAGGGAACTGGATAGGGTGTAAGAGAAGTCTGGTGCTGGAGTGGAATCTGTCATTGCTGGGGAGAGATGTGCTAAAATCTGCTCGTCCGCTATGCTCCTTTTGCTGTTCTCAGGTGGAAGTACCGCTGGTTGAAGCTGAAGGAACGCATGAGGACCTATCTCATGAGAGACAGATGAAAGGCAAGAAGGTACGGTAACACACATACACACACACAGACACACACAAACACATACACAAACACCCCCACACCCCACACCCCGACACACACACACACATATAACTTGGACATATAAGGTTCACTACGTTTATTATAATGTAGCATCTGAAAATTTGATGATTGCAGTGCTCAGTGCTTTGATGATTTTTCACAAAAAAGTTGAAGTCCTCTTTTCCTGCCCCTGACTCTGAATGTTTTTCTCAGACTTCCCTTCTTCCTGATGAAAAGCTAGAGATGGAAAGGCAGACAGTGCAACAAGATGTTGTGTGATGTGATGCACTGTAATGTGTTTGTTGTGAATGTATTAAACTGAGAGTTCACAAGAAGGCTGTGATTACTGCTGATGGTAGTTTAGGATGCAGACAGAGATGTTTCTTCCAGAAGTTTGTCTAGAGGGAGTGTTCAATGTGAAGTGGTCAGGGTTGGCTACAAAATGATAGCTACACTGTCTGAGTGTGGATGAAGACCACTCCTGAACTGTTGAAGTGGTAACAAATAAAAAGTGGAATTTTAATGTTGTTGGGGTATGAGATGATGGAGTAAGTCAGGGAATAGGCCTATTAGTCATAGCAGAACAATAAATAAATCAGTCTGTGTATGCCTGCCTCTCTCTCTCTCTCTCTCTCTCTCTCTCTCTCTCTCTCTGTGTGTGTGTATGTGTGCGCAGTAGCAAGTATTTTCTATCTAATGCCTATCTGTGTTGATGAATCTCTCTTTTACGATAGGCCCTCATGACACAATGATGGACAGCAGAAAGCAATCCACACCTGCCTGCCTGCTTCTCGTTCTTTTTCTGTCTGTCAGCCTGCCTCACTTTCTCTTTTACTTATTGCACAGTGACACACACACACTCACACACAAACACATACACACAAAATGAGTCTTCTGTTTCTTTCTGCATTGCCATGTTGCTATTGCATCTGTCATTTCAACAGGCCACAGCACTTCACTGGCAAACTTCCAATGCTGCCAGCTGGCAGAGCAAGACACAGAGAGAGAGAGGGAGAGAGCAATGCAGAGAAAGTGTGATCAAGACAGACAGAGAGAGAGAGGGAGAGAGAATAGCAAAGAAAGTGTGACCAAGACAGACAAAAACAGACCTGAAGACTAATGGACAAGACCAAAAATGGAGAGGCGCAGGGATGTGAGCTGCATGTAAGATTGAAAAGGCATAAGGACAAAGTGAGAGAGAGCGAGATAAGAGAGAGAAGGGAGAGAGATAGAGACAGAGATACCCTCTCTAGACTTCTCTCTCAAGTGGACTTGATATGAAGATTGAGCTGAGCAGGCTGATGAAGAGCACCAAAAGAAGCAGAGATTTGCACAGATATTCTCTATATCATCCAAAGGGCTGATATACTGAAGCAGCCATTTCAAACAGGATCACTGTAGTCTCTAACCCCACTCTACAGTGGGTTGACATATCTGCATTCTTAGATACTGTCATCACTCTATAAAGCTTAACGTGAACCTAAAATTGACACATACACTTTACAAAATAAAAAGTTCTTAACTGGTTCTTTAAAGTGAACTATGGCTCCAAAAATATCCATTGTCAACTAAAGAACCATTTTCTGTAGTGGATGGTTCTATACAGAATGGTTTACAGCTGTTGAGTCTCTACTGTTCTCAGACCTGTTCCAGTATCCCCTACCAATCATCTCTAATTCTAACATCCATTTTAAAACAATGATGTGCCAACGTCAACATCCCATATTATTTCCACTTGCAACTTGACTGGTTCACAACTGACAAAGCTGTACTGCAAAACTGAACATGCTGTACATAACAGACAGCAATGAAGAAAAAAAGCAAAGAATGGAATGTAAAAATGAAACTACATCACCACATTTTTCCAGCTGAGTCCACTCTTTCGATGTGACCCAAACTCTGTCTCTGTCTCTCTTCCTCTCTCTCTCTCTCTTTCTCTGCTGTGCCGAGTTATGTGCTTATGTTATTGAAAGAGTTACGGTTCTGAGATGTTATTGCTACTTTAAGAAAAACACTCCGAGTCCTGAATGTATGGGTCCTGACTCCTATAGAGCATGCATACTTGGCGATGTGTACACTGTTCTCGCCTGTGTCCCAGGCTGTGGTTGGGAAAACAGCAGTGGCATGTTTATTATGGAGATATAAAATGTATGAGTGTGGCAAGGGAGAAATATACCTCACTTACCAAAACATATGGAACATTCACAGGGTCAAACATACGGAGAGGGATAGGTGTGGCTTTGGGGGGTTGAGGGTGCAAGGGAGTGTGTGTGTGTGTGTGTGTGTGTGTGTGTGTGTGCGTGTGTGTGTGTGTGGATGTGTGTGTGATGGTATGCATGAGAAAATGAGTGAGTGAGTGGGTGGGAAAGGAAAAGGAAGACAGAGAGATGGAGTGAGTGTGCCTGATAGATAGAGAGGCAGTGGGATGGAGCAAGCAGACATAGTGTTCCACACAAATGTTAAAGCAATTGAGCTGATAGATGTTAATACTGTATGAACATGAACCAGGCAGGGCTGAACTTATTTCACATTCCCTTTGACTGGAGCTAGTTCAGGACCCAGGATTATCAAAAAATTAACTCCTGTTTTTTAAGACCTTAAAATGACACAGGAGGGATTAGTCATTACTGTTAATATATTTTTTTCCATTTTAAACAACTAGTTAAAACCAGGAACAAAACCTCTATTAGCACAGTAAAACTAAGTTTGACTAGTAGTGATTTTCCATGACTGGTTAGAGGCAGGTATGGCTGCAAGACACTGAGCAGCAGGCCAGTGTTGTGATATTCAACTATAATCACAGGTTTTCTTTCCAGTGGAGGTTAAACTGAAACTGTAGACTTTAAATGCACAGCCTGCATCATTGCTGTAGGACAAAGTTATGTTCCAAAAAGGTGCGGATGAATTTAGAAACTAAGTACCTTCGACCAGTCAGAGCCAAAAAAACATAAATAGAGATGTGGATACTGGAAATGGAGATGTGATACTGACTTTCATTAACGTACTTCTTAATTTTACCTGAAAGAAAGTCACTGAATGATGAGTGGCAGTCAAAACTTTTAATAGAGAAACAATGAGGCATGAGGTGCTGGGAATGTCTTTATCTGTGCATGTATGTCTGTATCTGTCTGTGTGTATCTGCGTGTGTAATTGAGAGAGTGAGTGATAAACGAGTGTGAGGTGAGTGAATAAATGAGGGAGTGAAAGACTAAAGGAGTGACTGAGGGAGTACTTCAAAACTCCATTAATGATCTCTGTCTGTCTGGAACTGTCAGAGACACATACCCATATGACCAGGCTACTAACGCGTCTCTCACTGAACCTTATAATAGGAAGATTAAGAGGACCATTGGAGAAATAATATGGTATAAATAAAATCTGGACACAATATGTGCATGCACACACACACATGTGTGAGCCAAGGACACACACATACATAAACACTAGAGTGAAAATCAGCTGAGTTTTTTTGTTGTTGTTCGATTTAATCTCATCCATACTGTCTAGCAAATGTGTGTCAGTGGGCTGCTCTGTCTCCCTGGCCTAGATCTAGGTGTGTATGTATGTGTGTGTATGTGTGTGTGTGGGTGTGTGTGTGGTCTCAGAGGGGCTGAGTCAGTGCTCCGCATGCCAATGACCATGAGCACACACACACATACACAGATACACAGTGTTATCACTGTACACTGGGGACTGACACACACTGAATTTTAAATATAGGTCTCAGTCTCTCTACATTGGCAGGCTGCTACCTGCGATCGATTCGGCCAAAATGACAAACGAATGGGCCAAAATACACAGCATATAGAGCCAAAATCAAATGGTTTTACTTGAAACATGAGGGTTACACTTTACTTGAGGTGACATGAACCTACCATAAGTATCATTACATGTTTATAATACATGCCATGTCATGTTTATGACAGGTTATGTTGAAAGACCTCAAGTGTGTTAGAATACCAAAGTGTTCCCAGACAGAGTTTCAGACTTGTTATTGAGCTACAGAAAATCTTTTATTTACTTTCCTTTTTTACATTTTTAGAATAGTTAGTATCTGTCAGTGTCATCCAGTGGGGTTCATTTGACACATTGAAAGGTCACTGAAAGTAAACACTTTCTGTTCCCCAAAAAATTAGACAATAGCATTTACACATACACACACACACACACACACACACAGATGCAATGTGAAGATGCACACCAAACATAAGGCACACATGAGCGTACACATGGTTTGCGCAAATTTACCCACAATGCACAGCAATATAAACCCAGTGCCCTCCGGAATCGAAAGTATGGCACGTACTGTATTTGCATAGAGCGCTGGAATGCTTAGGCAAATGCGTAGCTCTCTAGAAACATCTCCACAATCCCATTTACATCACTCTCACACCCTGTTATTAAGTGGTGTAGCCACTTATATTTATTCTATTACAGTCTCTTTCTATTCCTCACACTCTTTCTCTACCCTTTCTATCTTTTCCTGTGGCCATATCTCTCTCTCTCTAACACACACACATTCGTTCGCCTTCTCTCTCTCTCTCTCTCTGTCTCACTCTCCATGTTTAATTACATTTGTGCCCACCTGGTCAATATGACCCTTTGGAACCTTCTGGAATATTTGATGGGCTGTGGAAATTGGATTGAAAGGTTTTCTGGACCCTGGCCAGACCCGGCTGCCGTGTTTATAGGTCTTGCAACGTACAGGAAAGGGATTATGTGTTTGGTGACCTCTGACCCTGTAAAGGTGCAAATTGCACTTTAAAAGTCCTCGGTTTATCGTCCGGGCATTTTAATGTGGTAGGGGTAAAAACATAATCCACAAGGATGAAAAAGTTGAAGCATGATTTCAAAAAATGAGGCTGAACCAATGTGTGCATTCTGTGTTGTGCTGACAGCCTGATCACCATCATTTTATTGTCAAGGATGGTTGAGTTGCGCAATGTGTGGAGGGAGGGGAGGGGTTCAGAAAGAGAGAGGGAGACAGAGGGTCGAAATAGAGAAGGAGAAAATGAGGAGCGAGAGAAAGAAACAGAGAGTGAATGAGAGATCAGGGTGACATGCTACACTGCGCTGATAAATCTCATTCTCTGACGCCACCCAGACTCATTCCAGCTTACCACCTGACATATCCACAGAGATTTTAGGGAGAGAGTTTTTTTGATAGTTCTGTAAAAAGATCACAAGTCACTAGATTTCAAAATTTAACTCAGAGGGTCCACTACACTGCTCCAGTCTCTAGACACAGATGTACTCTGAGTGGTTTTGTACTGAGAGGCAGTCTGGTGGGGACGGCTATGGAGTCTCAGACTGATAAAAGCTTTGTGTATACTGGTTGTGTGTGTGTGTGTGTGTGTGTGTGTGTGTGTGTGTGTGTGTGTGTGTGTGCAGCAGTGGTCTGGGAGCAGCTCCCACTTTTTCGTCTCTCAGGTTTCCTGTGTGAGTGACCCTCCATCCTCAGCTGCAAGGGAAGCTACAACAGACCACTGGTTTGCAATGCAATTTGCAAATGTGTGTGTATGTACATGTGTGTGTGAGTATGTGTGCATGTGTGTTTGTGTGTGTGTGTGTGTGCGTGTGTGTGTGTGTGTGTTATTGTTTGTCTGAATCTATGAATCTATGATTCCTGTGGCGCAGGGAGGGGTATTGGGTTTCAGATAATAATTTGTGTCTACAAATGTGTGTATGTGAATGCATGGGATGTGTGTATGTGTGTATATGCAGGGAGGGGGGATTCTGAGACTCCCTGTCTCTCTGTTAGCTTCCCCACTTCCTGGACGACGCAGGTGCAGTGATCTCACTTCCTGCGTCCCGTCCTGTATCCGCAGGCCACAGCCGTTTCCTGGTCCCCAAGGTCAGCCAGCAGGACACACATGCCCATGCAGACCACAGAGAGATAGAGAGAAGTGAGAAAGACTGGGGGAGAGAGAAGGAAAGAGAGAGATGAGGAGAGAGAGATGAGAAGAGAGAGAGAGAGAGAGAGAATGGCTTAGCCACTGATGGGTCACCTCATCGCCTTGTCCCTGTTGGCCTGGATACTGTAATCTCTGTACTTCTACACTGTCTGTACCCCCTTCAGCATGTGGCATGGTCTGTGTCCTTCTGTCTCACTCGCTCTCTCTTTGTTGTCATCTATCATTTCAACAGAAACCATCACCTCTTCCTGCCTCTCCTGTTCTACCAAGCACCTCAGTCAGTCTCTCTCACTTCCATCATGACCAGCTTATCTCAGCTCTCTCCTCCCTTTTCTCTCTCTCTCTCTTGCGCTCTTTTCCTTTCCCAAACCTCTCATCCACACAGCTACGGTGTTTGTGTCTATATTGTGTGTATCTACTGCACTGCATACTCATACTTCCTCTGTGTCACTAGCAACTTCCTGTTCCAGCTAACACATAACACACGCTTGCTCACAGAAGGGTGGATGCACATGTTGCAAACACCCCCCCCCCCCACACACACAGTTGTAACATAGTTACAGTTATTCAGAGACACATACAGAGACACACACACACAAGTATATTCAGAGACACATACAGAGACACACACACACAAGTATATTCAGAGACACATACAGAGACACACACACACAAGTATATTCAGAGACACATACAGAGACACACACACACAAGTATATTCAGAGACACATACAGAGACACACACACAAGTATATTCAGAGACACATACAGAGACACACACACACAAGTATATTCAGAGACACATACAGAGACACACACACACAAGTATATTCAGAGACACATACAGAGACACACACACACAAGTATATTCAGAGACACATACAGAGACACACACACAAGTATATTCAGAGACACATACAGAGACACACACACAAGTATATTCAGAGACACATACAGAACCACATACACGAGTACATTCCTGTGCACACACATCCAAACACACACTGACACTGGAAAAATGACATATTTTGTAGCACTAGAGGAGGGCATGCAGGAGCATGCTGCACTTCTAACACGTCCGATATTCCTGCTCCCTCTCTCTTTCTCTTTCTTTCTTTCTTTCTCTCCTACTCTGTTCCACTACATATCTCCTGTTTTCTTTCCCCAAAGAAAAAATCAGCCTTTGGAAAATATGCCATTTGTCTTTTGGTGTCAGCTTTCTTATATGGAGTGTGTGTGCGTGTGTGTGTGCATGTGAGACAGAGAGAGTGTATGTGAGTGTGTGTGTGTGTTTGTGTGTGTGTCCATGGCTGTGTCATCTGTTGATCATTCCTTTGCAGATGCTCCATAAAGACAGTGCCATCCACTCTTTCCTGGAAGGTTGAGGAGTGTTATCTGTCTGTCAGTGGTTATCAGTGCAGGATGCATGTCCGGGAGTCAGAGCAGGTCACATTCCACAGATATTCCACAATCACTCCAAAGCCATTCCACACACACACACACATATATTAACCGTGTGTGTGTGTGTGTGTGCGTGTGTGTGTGTGTGTGTGGGTGTGTGTGTGTGTGTGTGTGTGTGTGTGTGTGTGTATGTGTGTGTGTAAGAGAGGGAAGGACTGAGTAGGATGGATGAAAGGAGGAGCATTAGTTAATGCACTCTCTCCAAGCTGAGTGATGCCTGAAAATGAGCATGTAATGACTGCTATTGAGTATTCTTATTACAATGACAGGTTAAAGGGGAGTTGGTACCTTGAGTTTACTGAAAAAATGAACATAGACTAAGTAATAATGTAGAAAAATGTATATATTTTTGATTTTGCTGAAATACAACAAACACACACACACACATTTTGGTGATAGCGTATACATTGAAGCTAACATGACACAGTGTTCTACACATACTGTTTAAAGCATGACACTCGCACTTCTGCCTGGAGTTGTCAGCTGTGACAAGCAGCACAAATTATAAAGTTGAACATCAGAAAACTGCAGCCCAGCAAGGATGAATTCAAAGAGGTGAAGGTATCAAATTGATTACATTTCTGTAACGTCAGTGTTGGCATATATTCACGTTACCATTATTTAATAACAATGTAAATAATGAAAGCTGGTTTCACTTAGCTCATGTAATGCATTTAATCACCCTGTTGTCTTGTTATGTTTAAGGTTCAAATGCAAGATTTAGGCTATTGTGCAGACCTCAGAGAAATCTTGTTGTAGACTAGCCTACAAAAAACCTACCTGTAAGTTGTTTTAATAAGCTACTCAATTTAGACTACTTTGTTTGCTCCAAAACTGAACAAATATTTTGTGCACTTAGATAAGCTATTCGTCTCGTCTTTTAACCAGACTTGGTCAAATTCCAGGAGTGTAGGTTCAGTCTCAGTCTTTGTTTTGTTTTTTGTTTTGTTTTTGGCAAGGAGTACAACCCAAGAGATAAAAAATAAATAATAGCATGCAATTCAGGGTAACTTTTTGTATTGTATTACCCTGTTTGTTACTGTATGCCTATGGAGTTTTTTTCAGATTGGCTGAAGCACTATATGTGGCCCCCTTAAAAAACACGGGCCCCACCTTTGCCCCCCTGGTAAATTTGGTCTAGAACCACCCCTGATGGAATGCAATGCAGTGAGCCATATATACATATCATATGTGGATGTTTGTGTGTAAATGTGTGTGTGTGTATGTGTGTGTGTGTGTGCATGTGCATGTGTGTGTTTGTGTTTGTGCATGTTAGCAAATTTGTCAACACACTCTTCCGTGGGTGTCTTTTGTGTGTGTGTGAGTTTGTAAAGAATAAAACAACGAAAGAGATTTATGAATGAATTCAGGCCAAAGAGGCAGCACTTCCTGTTTGACTGCTGGGACTTCCTGTCAAAAGATTGCCCCACCCACCAATGCCCCCCATCCCCTCCCCCGAGACCACAGCTGTGGAACGGTCATCAACCCAAGTGGAGCATGTCAACATGAAGCACCGTTTGCTTAAGAGATCCACTACACTGCTATCGCAGGGCAATCTCCTCATTCCAGCACTCACTTCATCACATTTCCATTTCCGTCAAACTTCCCAGTCATATCCTGCAGTCACTGACATGAAACTGATTGCCAATATATAGTTTTGCACTGACAGTTTGTAATTTGGCATGGAGAATTTGGAGAAAGTGTTTTCCCTTCACATTAGATTATGCCTGAAGGTAGTTTTATGTGTGCAACACAAAAATGTCACAAATGTCACCAAAAAAATTTCTTGCGGGTTAGTTTTGTTAAACATTGGGAAATGTTCAACCATACTTTGCAGATTTTTGTGTGAGGGATATAAGGATATACGGTCAGATGGATATAGACAGACAAGAGAGGGACCGAGAGCAAAAGAGTGTAAAAAAGACAGACATGGTTCTTGGTTGGTCTTTTAGTTCTCTTCAGGAATGTATGTGTGATCTGAGAAGGCCACCCGACTGCCAAACCATCTGTCTCATTAGTCCGGATCTGGCCCCCGGGCCTTCCACACATGGAGCTGGAAAAACTCCTCAGGGCCGATGGAAAGTCACACACAAACACACACACGCATGCACACATTGGCACCACACAAGCACTGGGAAGTCCTTAAAGTCACTCAGCAAGAGTTCTTATCGGCACGTGTCATCAATCCAATCAGGTATGCCAGGAATGAGCAGTGGGAGACAGGAGCGTGTGTGTGTGCGTGTGTGTGTTTGAGTGTGCGTGTGGTAAAGCAAGAGAAAATGACAGGGTGGATAGTGGAGGCCATACATATGGTTTGCAGAAATCCCCTGAAATGCAGTGGCTCAGAGAAGGTGGATACATACTGCCCTGTACCAATCATGCGGCCAAATCATCCAAACATTGTGTTTCACCTCTGACCCCTGATATGGAGGAGAAATGCTTTCATATGTTTACCTCCCCTGAGATCCAGATTACTGCAAGGGCTTGTTCAGATGCTTCCACCATCAGATAATGGGCAGGACTAGAAATGTATCTATATCAATGCCAAAGAGCATTTAACCAAATGTGCGTGTGTGTATGCATGCATGCCAAGACAGATCATATGGTAACAAAAACATCTGTGAGCGTATCTTTTCAGCTGTAATTCCTGAGAGGAATCAGCACGTTCTAAAACACCTCACCACTTACTGTGCCACAACACCTTGAGAAGTTATTGTAATGGACCTTCAAATGGTGTTCATTTTAACTGCTTAATGTCATCCCCCTGTCATCTTTCCCATTAAAAAGATGTCCAGGCAGCTTTATATTGTGTTATGAGCATAATGATGCTCTATGAGTGAAATCATGACTATTTTTCAATGGTTGTTCAGGTTAAGTAAAATTTGTAAGGGAAATATTCTATTATAGAGCAGAAATCTCATTCTTACAGCATCTACTCCTGGAATCTCACTCGAATAGTTGAAGGAGGATATGTGCATATGTGCACACACGCACACACACACACACACACACACACACACACACACACACACACACACACACACACACACACACACACACACACACACACACACCAGCATGAAGTCACTTGTGTGTTTAGACACTCTCATGCTGGGTGGCCACAGACAGATTGCAGTAGCTGACCAAATTGCTGTGACATTCCTGAACACCGTTAGCAAAGGTCGTTCAGCCAGCACGGCCCCTGGCCTACATCTGCCCCTGGAGTGACCCTTTACCCAAACCACTCACACACATATAGAAACAGACACACAATCAAATATGCACATATTTGATACATACATTTACATAGATAGATAAAAATGTGCATATACAGACACACCCACAGGATATTAATGCTTACTCACATCCACTCTCTGTCTCTCTCTCTCTCTCACATACACACACAGTCTCATTCACCCCAAACCCTCTCACATGTTTGTCACCTGTGCCCCAAACTCAAACCCTCACTTCCAGTCTCTGTTCTCACCCATGCAGCCCCCACCCCAATCACACATTCTGCCCCCAGCCCTTGATTTATGGCACTTGTGGCCCTCTAGGTCTGTCCTGCTGGGGGCCACATTCACAGGACTCTTCAGATCTCTCCTGGGGGCCAAGTAGGCAGCCAGGGGCTACCAGTGCTACAGTTCCAGTCCTCCAGTCCATGGCTACTGCTACTGCCTTTCATGCCTTCAGTAATGAATGTCAGTATCCTGACAGTTATAAGACACACACACAAACACACACACACACTGAGTTCTTTTATTAGTATTTATTTATTCCATTTGTATTGTAATATTTTATTACATTTTGGCCTTCCATTCACATCAGCATATTCATCGCTCCTGAAAAAGCAGGTCTTTGATGATTTAGATTTTCCTCAAACAGTGTCTCATTACACATGCCCTCATACACAACTCACTCAAACAGAGAGGGAGAGAGATATAACAGGAAATAATGTGAATACAGCATTCAAACAGGGCAAATAGGAACACAAACAACACTACTCATTTTGCTGGATATCTCCCCCCAAATACTGTAACTGCTATGTAAAAAAAAAAAAAAGTATTGGCTTCACAAAAATGAGAAAGAATGGGAACTGGCTATTAGTCATCAGCCTCTAATGCGATCTGGACTTCCCCACTCATGTTAAGCCCTGGCGTAAGCTTTGAATCATCCAGGCCCTCACACTCAATCTCACACAGACATAGTGATTAATTGTGCATTGAGAACTATTTGCATTTAAAACCACATTCTACAAGGGTTCATCATGCAACTCAGCTGTTTCACTTCCATAACCTTCACGTGGAATTCCTGAAAAAATCCCTGTAATTTTTTCGGTCTCTCTCTCTCTCACCCATATACTCTGTCTCTCTCTGTGACAGACAGGGAAACACACACACACACACGCATGTATATATGCACATACATTTACACACACACACATACACACAAACACATCCTTTCCCCAGGCAGTGGACACCAGCATGGAGCAAACATGTGAAGGCCCCTTCCTGCTTCCTGTGGGATGAGTCGGCCCTCTAGCTCCCGCACACGCTCAGTTACCCAGTGGGAGGGCACCACTTCCTGTGACCCTGAGTGGACAAAAAGGGAGGTGGGGGGAGGAGGAAGGAGAAGAGAGAGAAAGGAAAGGAGAGGAGAGGAGAGGAGGAAGACTAGAGTGAAGACAGACGAGTGTCACAGAAGGAGTGAAAAATCTTTATGGTGTGCCAGGAATGAGAGAGGTACAGCATTCTCAGGACCATATGAGGACTCACGCGCAGGCCGAAAGACGTCTCTAAACAACGTGCGGCGAGTCACACAGGGCGCATCGTCTCCAGCTGAACCCCCATCAGACACCCCCTCTGAGTCACTGGCGATTCACCAGATCCCACCCCCCCACCACCTCCTCCTATGACCATAAATCTGACTGACTCACAGTGTTGCCTTACAGCCTGGCATTTTTGTGGCCAGAGATAATAATCAAAGTTGAGTGTGTGACTGACTCATTGATATCATTTGATGTGAAGGGGCTTTTAAGCTTTAGATTGTCATTAAACACTGACTGTCAGGAATGTGTGTGTGTGTGTGTGTGTGCGTGTGTGTGTGTGCATGTGTGTGTGTGTGTGTGTGTGTGTTAAAGCACAAGGAATAGCACAGAGAGGCAAAGCAGGGCCTGGCAAGTTTATTTATACAGTGCATTTCAAGGGCAATTCAATGTGCTGAGAGAGAATAAGCAAGAATACAGACACACACACACGCACACACAAACAAATCTATAATTCACCTACAGAAACAATCTATTTCAAATATCTGTACCCCCTCAACCACACAAGCACATACTCTCACACACACACACACACACACACACACCTATTTCAACACAATACACTGAACAAGACCACAGAAGTGACGGTTACCTTCAGTTGCATAATGCACACCCCTTCACCAACGCATACACACATGCAGAAAACACCAGACGCAACCAATAGAGCACACGGAGACACAGAGAGTGTTTTGCTAGAGTGCACTGACCTCAGCTCACAGGACTGCAGCATGACTGAGAGCAGATGACAGTTATTAAGACAACCACATTCGCACATTCCAACAGTCACCTTGAAGGTGTGTGTGTGTGTGTGTGTGTGCTCACGTGTGTATGTTGCTGCTTCCATGGCTGTCATTAGCAAAATTCTTCCAGCACTCTGTATTTATAAACAAAGGATAACAGCGCTTGTCTTCCTGCTTTGCCTCGGTTCACTCAACAGATTTAAAGTCGACACTGACAGCAGTCATTTGTTCCCCCTGGCTAAAGGTGTGGAGGGATGAGGGGTTGAGCCAAAGCAAGGTAGACGCACCTCCTCACACACTCAAATCAGACAGGCTACACAGAAACACTAAGCAGACTTTCAAATAATATGTACAACATTTCATCAAACATGATATATAGTCATCATGTTGAATTTTTTTTCATGACACAGATACAGACCTGCAGGGATGTAGAACCAAGGAAAGACAAAGCCACAGAGTGGTAGAATGGCATGAGGGCAATGCTGATACATCCAGATGAAGCACACATTGGGTGACATACTGTGTGTGTGTGTGTGTGTCTAAAACATTTTTAGAACCAATTCTGTTCTTCACTGCAAGCCAGTACCCAGGAACCCAGTCAGTTGCACAACTTTGGGCACCATTCACACAGACTCCACAGTGGAAAAAGGAGGGAACTTCCCACCTCAACCCCTTAAACACACAATCGCCCCCAGCCAAGCTGTTGTTGTAAGGCTGTCGCAGTCACAGTCATGGTGCTTAAAGGACATCTGTTCTATTTTACCAGTTTTAGCAGTATTTGCGCTATGTGTGATCAAGCCTGTAAACACTTCATGGTGCTTGTGTGTAGGAGTGTGTCTGCATGCAAGAGAAACTGCATTTTAGTCATGACCTCATGTTAAGTGTGTGTGCATGTGTGTGTGTGTGTGTGTGTGTGTGTGCGTGTGTAGTGTTTGCATGAAAAATTGTGACCGCTGCTGAAGCCCCATGTGGTATTGAGTGTCGCACCTCTCTCTTTCTCTCTTTTGCGTATCACCTCTAAGTGGCTCTGGGTTGTGCCTGGGCTTCATTAAAGGGAGCGGTTTGTTGCATAGCGGGCCACGAGGGGGTCGGCTACTTCCTGCATGCAGGGGGCTCTCTGGGTCATAAACACACGCAGCAACAGATGGGTCAACCGGAAGCGCGCCACCACCTCCACCGTCACAGATCACTGCCTCGCCACCTTCCAGCCTCCTAAAACACTCTGCCCGTCCCAGTCGTTCTCTCTCTCTCTCTCCCTTTCTCTCGCTCTCTCTCTCCTCTCCTCTGTTCAAGAAAAACCTGTGATTTCACCCTGTTCCACCCTGCCCATTTAATAATAACTGCCACTCTGCCACTTGTTTTAAATCTATGCCTCATTTTTCAGTTTGGTCTCATCTTCAGCTCTTATCAGGTCAGTACAGACAGGGGCATCTGTATTCTCTGTCATCTTCTGGTAATTCATTCCCTTCCCTTCTTCATATTCTCTTCTTTTCTCTCTCCTTCTCTTCTATCCCCGACTCTTCTTCTCCTCCTCCTCCTACCTCTCTCCTCTCCTCCTGCAGACCTCAGGCATCTGTCAGAGGGCTGGGGCTTGACTGGACAGCACGACTGGCCCAGATGCTCCATGTGCATGCCGGTAGGAGAACCCAGTTCAAGCCAAGTGCATGCCGGTAGGAGAACCCAGTTCAAGCCAAGCCAGCTGAACTTTGAGTAAATCAGATCAGATCAGATCAGATCAATCCAAACCACGCTGCTCTTAATCCTATTTAGGACACATTAAGGATTTTTTAGCCTCAGAGAGCAATGACTAAGGTTGGTGACTGAGCTTTGCCAACCTGTATCAGGCTATCATTTGGAGGGTTTTGCTATTATGGTCTTTGCTTTGCTTTAGTTTACTCATTGCTTAAACATTTACATCTTAACAAGTAATGTGGTAAAAGTTTAGAATTAGAATAATAATTAAATAGTGCAAATTAAATAGTGCAGTGACCTTCTCTTTTACTACATCTTCCTCTTCTATTTGCATGAGACTGTCAGTGGAGGTCCCATCGCTCTGCTTCCCTATGGAGAGAGTGGGAAAACACTGACAATATGAGGACAATGAGGTCATGAACAATGTACACACACATGCACACATACTAACCCCCTGCCCCCCCAAATGTACACACACACAGACACATACAGTGACCCAGATACCCTAACGGCCCTGACAACCCCCACTCAACAACACAGTCATGACCCAGTCTTCCTATAAGGTCAGCTATGCATATACTCACATATAAACGTGTGTGTGACATATGTGTTCATGAGCACACAGTGCAGTGTGTTTTTTTGTAAATATGTCTGCCTTCATATGTCTGTGGGTGGGGAAGTCAACCTGTGAACAGAGGGGGGGGCGGGGGGCTGTATGTATCTTGTACATGCTCCAAGACTCCTACTATTTCTCCTCTCCCTCATTTAAAACCAGACTTTAAGGAAGGAAGAGAAGAATTGAGAGGAGGAGAGGAAACGAAAGACAGGATGGGGAAAAGATTGGGGGGGGGGGGGGGTGATGGTGATGGTGATAGTGGGGTATTTATAGGTGACTGAGTCTGGACAAAGGAGGAAGCAGACTGACCCAAATGTCAGCAGTAACTACTTGTGGACGTAAATAAAGTTACGCTGGACTAAACGGGCCAACTATTTAAAGCTTTCCCAATGCAAATATCTATGATGTAGGGTCCAATAGACTAGAGGTGTGGGCCATAGCTGAGATGGTTGGTTCATTTCATGCTCACAGATAGAACAATTATAACAAGCATGTTAATGTATAATTAAGGACAAAAATATCAAGAATTGAGTCTGCTCCTTGAATTCAAATATTAGATAACACACACACACACACAGTCTAAGATGAAGAAAGAAATGGATGCCTCTGACATACGGTACAACATAAATGATACTGTAGAATAGACACTTGATATACAATCCCCCTCCCACACACATACCTGTACAAATAACATCTGACAAAATTCTGTTGATTCAGGATACATTTGATTATAAACAAACACCTGCACTAAACCTCCTGTCCAAACACACTTCCCATCTGTCTCTCTCTCTCTCTCTCTCCCATCCCCCCATACTCTCTGTCTCTCGAAGAAGAAACCTGACTTCTGTGTGGTCTAGACACCGAGTGCTTGTATGTCATGGGCCTAGACAGAGAACAGATTGAGCTACTGTACGCAGCCATAAGTAACAATCCCCAGACCTGCTCCAAATATCCATGTGTGAAGTTTCAGAGAGAAAGATTGTCAGTGATCATGCCTGTGTGTGTGTATGTATCTGTGTGTGTGTGCATGTGTTTGTGTGTGTGTAAGACAGAGTAATAATGATTTAATAATAAAGTTATAAGAACTATAATGAACTACATAATATACTATTGACACAGCAAATACAGCTAACTGCCAAACAGAAGTAGCCACTACTCGAAGTGAAACACACTTTACTGTAGGTCACCAAAGGCAGCAAAGGGCAGCAGGAGTTTACAGTTGCTCCAGCCAGAGATAGTGTCACGCCACTAGCTCTCACCATAGCACTCACGCCACTTAAAGCTGATAGTCATTGCAAAGCAAGATTTGTCAGTTGGCCATATATAAAATTCGGTAGGGAAACAAACCTGGTAGTTCATTTCTTGGCCCATTTATGTAGAACAAAGATTAGATTAATATTTTCTTTGTTTGGTGCTGTCCTCACTTATGGTATACATACAGGAGCCTAAATAAACACATAGATATAGTGTCAAGTCAAGTGGGTTTTATTGTCATTTCAGCCATATACACTGTATATGGTGAGACGGAACAACATTTCAACACTGGATTCAAGTGGTGCCACATTTAAGATATATAGAAAGACATTTGAGACGTTTGTTCATACCGCTTTGTTCTCTGCTGTCTTCAGTTAGTCTGTGTTGTTATATGCCTGTGCAGCTCTCTGACAGTTCCCACTGTGGATTCCCTGTTTGTATAGATTCATCACTTCCATCAACATGGTTGTGAGTGACAGCGAATAAGTCCTCAGGTTGAGTGTAGTGTGTCTGTGACACGCAGGTGCGCCCATTCCAGCTTCACTGCACCGCAGCATGGCTGCACGAATTCAGCTTGACGTGATACTGAAAAATAAGAAATTTCCTTATATATCCAATACATCCTTCTAGTGTCAGACACAGACTAGGCAGAGGCAGATTTAAACAAAGGAGTATTTATTTGGACAAACAAAACCAAACTCAACGAAAGTCACGTCCGCTACTATAACGGAGGGAACTGAAAACTATAACGCTCAGAAGTAACAGGTAAACTAACACACAGGAGATCAAGGAAGCAAACACAAAAGCACAGACTTAGGTAACAGGGAGACACAGAGAATAACTATACCGACTAGGGAGTCTAGGCTCGCGGGGTGAACGACACGGGAGATCGCGGGAGATGGAGAAAACACAACAGACACATAGGAAATCCAAGGTAACATTGACGAGACCAGACCACAGAGGGGAGGCTTAAATAGGGAGGACCAGGTGACACCAATTGATACACAGGTGAGGGTGATCGTGCATCAGGAAGTGAGTGCAAACGGGGAGACGAGCTGTGAGTCTGTGGAGTTGAGTGAGGGGGCGTGGCCGTGACCAGGTCCGATGCAGACCTGACATCTAGCTTCCAAAAATATCAAACTTACAAGGATAGGTCCAGTATGCAAACATACAGTATATTCTTAAGAGAAGAGAAGAGAAGAAAAGAAAAAAGAGGAGAAAAGAAATGAAGATGAGAAAGAGAAGACTTCTTTTCCTCAAATACACCTTTTTATCAATTCAAACCCATCAGATTGCTCCATGTGAACCTCTATCTGCTCATTCAATAATTGCACACAAAAAACACTGGCATTGACACACAGTCCTCCTGACAGTCTGTCAACAAGCAACACAGTGGCTTGGACCAAGCAATACACAAATTTCAGCACATTGCTTTAGAAGCACAGAAGAGAGCTGGGCGATTTGATTGGCTGATTATCCCTTTCCCAGCATTGCAAAGACTCCTCAATAGAACATCCTGGAGTGAGGGAACACAGTGCGACAGGAAGTAAGGTGGGAGAAGAGAGACAGAAAGAGCCTGAGAGAGATAGTGTGTGTGTGTGTGTGTGTGTATTTTGGATGACTGAGTGAGTGAGAGAGAGAGTCAGAGAGAGAGTGTGTGAATGCATGGAGGATGGAAATGAAATCTCCTATTCAATGGCACTGGCTCAATGGCTCTCAGTATCAAGCATCCAAGTGCCACAGCTCGGTTTGTGTGCGTTTAGTGCGTCAATTGGAAATAGGATGGGGATGACCTGTGTGTGCATATTGTTTGTGCAGTGTAAAAGAATGAGTGTATGTGTGTATGTGTGTGTGTGTGTGTGTATGTTTGTGTGGCTTGGATTCGCCACTCTGAGCTCTGCTCTGCATGCCACAGCTCCTCCAAGTTTAGACCTCTCCTTTCAAGACATTCCATCGCTGTTGTCATGGTGTTTGCATGACAACGGCTCGGATTGGCATCACGGAGAGAACGCCAGATCAACGTTTTGTCAGCCGGGTCAAGAGGAGGCACAGCTGGGAAAGACGGCCAAATGAAACGGATGAAGGAAAAAACGAGTGAAAGCAAATTAAACTTTTTCGTTTGAGTCTCAGCTTCTATTCATTTCACTTAATTCTGAGCAATTCCTATGTTACTGAAGTGATGGAACACGAGAAAGAAGAGTATTATTTAAAATATTTCTCATTTAAACCCTGAAGTTGAATACATCAAATCCTCAAATCTCATAATCGTTCACCTCATGAAAATATGGTATTTCAGTGGTTGTGACAAAAAAAGTATGGATGTACCAAAATAAAAGTCCACGAAATTGCATGGAATTACAAGAAGTTGCCCTTCCACCTATCCTTCCAAAGTGATAGCAGTGAAGAAAACTGATTACACTGACTGACAACAAACATGATGGGGTAGGTTCGAAATGTGAGCACATTATTCTAAAAATACTCTTCAAAAGATGAGCTCCCTCCCTGTGGATGGAGGAGCTACAGTCCAGAGATGTTTTATTAATGGAAAGGCTGCTATTTTTAAACTCCATATGAGGGATTTTTCTACTGAGCTAGCAGAATCACATGCATGTTATAACACACATGCACAGGCACACACACACCCACACACACACATTCTTACAGGCAAACACATGGCACATGTGCCATGGCAACGAAAATCTCTCCTTCATTTTCTCATGGCGCCCACCTCTTAGCATCCCTCTCCCTATCTCTCTCTCTCTCTCACACACACACACACACACAGACACACTCACACACTAGTTGGTGTGAGGTATAAAAGCACCAATCTTTTCTACCCTCCTGAATTTGACATACATGATAAACCCATTTGCAAGGAGAGAGAGAGCAAGAAGGAAAGATACATAGAGAGTGAATGAGAACAAGCAAGAAGGATAGAGAAAGACAGAGATAGAGAGAGAAGAAAGTGCATGTGGGAGAGAGAGAGAGAGCAAGAGAGAGGGAGGGCAAGGATGGGAGAAAATCAGAGGGCTATGAAACAAAGCCAAGAAAGCACTCGAGAGGGCCAGCCAGCCAGCAGGAAAAATAGCAGATATGAAAAGATGGGCCGACCCATAAAACACTGTACGATTCCTTTCATAAGAATGTCACAGCTGGGGGACAGGCCCATCCAACACAAAGGACACATCGACTCACAAAAGCCAATCTTTCTCAGGTTCTGCAGTCTCATTATCAATTTATTGGGTCTGTGCTTCTGAGTGGCAGATAGTTCTGTCACTTTTCCACCATCTGCAAAAGTTTAGCCTGTACTTCTTCTACTACCGATCCCCTCTCTGACTCTCACTATCTCCTAGGTTGTGATAGTGATGGTCGTGAGTCTTTGCAGGGTCATAGCTTGTATAGTTAAGGCATATAATACAGTATATCATAAAGGATTGGATATTATCTGTCTTACATTCCAATCAGCGACATTTGAATTTCCTTTTCATAGATAAAAATATAGTTGAAGGAAAAAGAGGTCCATTCAGAAGAATGATATGATTATTGCATTGAGTATTTTCTAAGTTAGGTAAATATTTAAGTAAGGAGAGTATGTGTAGAATTGATTCTCATTGTTTCAGTGGAGCTCAGTTAGGCTTCGGGATGGTCGATGCTATTTGTGACAATAGCCTAACTAATGATGAGCAGGAGACGGTCATGTGGTGTTTACTGAGATTCCTCTCTGGAAGGAGGGCAGCTCTTGCTTGTTTGTCTATTTTTTATTTTGTTGTTTACTTGCTTACTTGTTTCTATTTCATTTTCTCATGACGTGAGCACTTGGCGCATTCGAATGCACTTCCAACCCTCCCAGGGAAAAACACCAACACAAGCACCCTTAACACAACACAAATACTTTGGACCCTGTCAACAATGTCAAGAATGTTGACCATTTCTTCCATGCCCATTCTGAATTTGCAGAAAGTTCCAGAGAGATTCTTGACAAGCTCCTGGGACACCAGTCTGCATTCACTGAACGACTGCGCCATATTAGAAAATGTGCTTTTGCAAGCTTGTTTAAATAATATGATGAATCATTTCTTTGTGAGAGCCATTTATGTGCAGTAACTTCTACTTCTGTCTCCTAATTATCTGTTTATTTCTGTTACTGGTTCTCTGATCACATTCATTGATCTTGGCTCCCTGCCAAGCTAAACTTCACAGCAGTGGATTTGACACTATAATTATCACTCTTCCCCAGTCCAGGACTGTTGTCAATACTGAACCAGCGCTCTACAGTTCTATTACAATAACAAGATAATAGACCAGAGTATCCTCCGCAACAATCTTATCGACAAGTACACTGAGTGAATCACACAGACCAAATTTCCCAGTAAGTTTAAACTGAGTGCAGTAAGAACAGGCTCTGTGCACGGAAGACGGACTTTCATTCAGGATGGTCATTCTTTTCCGGTGAACATCTACTTTTGTAAGGTTTGGTAGGCTAGATTAATATTAGGCATAAGTATTTGTTGTATAGTGTAGTTATACTAGTTTATTATCCAAAGTAAGCCTAACTAATAAGCTCTCCATGTTCCTCGCCAGTTCAGGGTGCAATTCGTAGTTAGCTTGTAGCTATGGCCTCATTACACAATTGCTTACCAACGTAAAAGCTAATTACCAACAAAGGGTGACCATCCTGAACGAAAGTATCCGGACTTTCTGCTGTGCAAGAAAAGTCCTTCCGGATGTCCTGAAGTCCTTCTGGACTTTTCTGCTGTGCCCAGAGCCCATAGGATTCAAAACGTAGTTTAGAAAGAGGGCCAACTGGAATTGTAGTCTTTAAAAGACAGCTCAGAGTTGTTTTTGATGACTTGATTTCTCTTTGAGCATCTGAGGATAAGGATCTCACTGTTCTAGGCTCTGTCTCTTTGAGAGTCGTCATTTGTTGATTCTGCTTTACATCAGGTTTTCATGTTGTCCTGTTTGCAAAACACAAGCTTCAAGATACAGAAGCCAGACACTAGCCAGTGTGAGTTTGCTAAGGCTCAGTTTACTAGTGGATTGTGTCAGTACAGTCTGTCCCTGAATGACTTCTCTTTCAGTAACTGTGTGTGCATATGTGTGTGTTAGAAGGCTTTTGGTGAGTGATTGTCACACCTTTGCTGTCATTGATGGGGGGCAGGAGTGGAGGCTTTTGAAGCCTGGTGCTCAATTGTAAGGAAGCCTGCTGCTCATATATTTCTGTGCAGTCTGCACGCGCTCACATCACCCTACTTTATCCCGCACCCTTTGGCCGTCTCTGTGCCCACCATTGTTCCCCCCTCTCTCTCTGCTTCTCTCTCTCTGCCTCTCTTGCTCTCTCTCTCTCTGTCTTTCTCACAGACACACACAAACAGATATGTGCACGTGTGCGCCCACACATACACACACACACACACAACATCGGTATGTTTTTTCTGTGCTGAGGTGAAAATGATTTTGTTATTACAGTTCAGACAGAGACATAAACACACACACATTCTAGAGACTTGCCTCAACTGATCATCTTATGTTATCACGCACACACACACACATCCCCCTTTCTCCCTCTGTTCACTATTCACATGCCACTCACCTTCAGATGTTTGGGGAGATTGGGGTGACCTCGGGGTTATGAGGCCTATCAGAAGGGAATTCTGGGGTCACACACAGATTGTTTTATGTGACATTATAAATAAATCACACCACAAGAAAACATCACACTGAATCAAACACTCTATAAAAACACACACACTAAATGTGACATCAAAGCGCTTTGGTATGTGTTTTTAACTGCCAAATAATAATAATATAGGTGAGAGTTCAAGAAAGAGAGAAAAAGAGAAAGAGAAATGAAAGGAGGTCTGAAAAAAGAAAAAGAAGAAAGGTTGGGGTTGCAGTTCTGCAGAAAAGTTGATATTTACCACTGAGTATGTTTATTGTTCAACAGACAAATCTTTCTCTATCTCTCTTTGTCCAGCCCCCCTACCATTGAGCATGCTTCCCCCTTCCACACTAGAAATATGATTGTGTGTACATGTGTGTTTATTAGTCAGTGAGTGTGTATGTGTGTGTGTGTGTGTGTGTGTGTGTCTGTGTGATTGTCTGTGCTTGTAAGTGTAAGTTCAGCCAAGCACCTCTTAACCGGTGTGTCAATCCTTGCCTTCATGTCAATGATGAGGCTAGAAATCTCCACAAGCCCTCTATCTATATTTATGAGCATCCACTGCCCAAAGGATTCCAGCCAGATTATCCCCTCTGCTGACCGCCATGCCAGCGGCCTCATCTGCTCAGGCCTGGAGGGGTGAAAGGGCAGAGGTCAATTTTCTAGACCCTCTCTGATCACGTTACAGCTGTTCTCCAACCAAGCACTGACCCCCTCATCAAACCTCTCACCCCAAGCTGCCTGTATGAACACCACAATGTCCTACATCGACACCCTGACTGAAAGCCTAGTTTCCCAGAAACATTGCAAGCCTTAGTAGGTCTTTAAGTCCCTCTTATGAACGTGTTACATTTTTAGCCCATTTCCTGAAACCATTGCTGCTTAAGAATGTCATGAAAACACTTGCAGATCCATAGTGTTCAAGTTATGAGCATGAGCAGGTTATCTTCACACTTGGTTCATTTAACTGGACCCAATGTCATTGACTGGACCAAACTCAAGTGATTAGCAATGCTTGCCCTCAATAGTGTTTACTTTCTACTGCTCCTTCTACTACTTGGTAAAACAAACAAAAAAAAAATTAATGGTTCATTTATAAGTCTGGAGGTCAAAGGTTCTAGTATGAATGCTAAGTGCATGGATCCTTCGTTATCGGGAAACTTGAGCCAGGACCCTGTCTCTGGTGCGTGGGACCTGATTGTGGTCAGTGTGTCTACTGCACTGATGCTCAAGTTAATATATTGATTGGTGATCCTCCTCCCTAATAAGAGTGGACAGAGTGTGGTCATCACAGCAGCACGGCCAGCTGGTGTGAGAGGCTGTGACTGAGGAAGCATGTAACTGGACCATTCAGGCCACATGTAGGGGCGCAATTGTTTGTGTGTGTGTGTGTGTGTGTGTGTGTGTGTGTGTGTGTGTGTGTGTGTGTGTGTGCATGTGAGAGAGAGAGAGAGAGAGAGAGGGAGAGAGAACTTGATGTTATGGCTATGATAATGGTTCTTGGCTGGAGATTTTGTCCAAAGCAATGTACATTACTAACAATAAACACAATAATTAACAGTAATCAAGTTACAGATCGTTTCAGAGTGGTAACAGTAGCAAGTACACTCACACACTGACTTCCTAGCTCTCATTATTATGACAGTGTATCTGTAAAGATCAACGAGTAAGCGAGAATGATGGCGCTCTTAACGATGTTCAAGTCCTTACAATGATGGTCTTTCTGGATATATGGTTATATGTGTTTTAAAGATATATGCATTGTGTATATGTTCAGGCAAGAGAGAAGTAATATGGCAAAGGATCTCAATGTGTGTGTGTGTGTGTATGGTGTGTGTCTGTGTGTGTGTGTGTGTGTAGCCTCCGTGAGGTATTGACAGCAGTGGTTATAACTCTTCAACGTGTCCACTGTGTCCATTCTCTGATGAGACAGCCCTCATAAATACACCCATAAATACGTCAGCCACTCTGCTGATCAGTCGACACAGACCTGATGTATACAGAGACGGAGTGCACTGCATACTGGAGTTAAGGTCAATTTCACTGCCTGTGCCTCCCTCTCTCTTTCTGTGTGTGTGTGTGTGGGTGGGCATGTATATCTGTGTTTGTGTGTGTTTATATGTGTGTGTGTGTTTGTGTATGCCTGTGAAAGACAACTTTCATGCATCTACTGAGAAGAGTAAGGGTTATTTTAAGAGAGAATTAAGAATTCCAAGCAATATGTGAGAAACTGATCTTTTATTGTCACTGTGGTCAAATATATATTAGAGTATATACCCCTGTACCCCTGTACTGTTGGTAAGTACTGTATACTGTCTCCATATGTGTATGCATGTTATGTACTTGACTGCACATGTGTGTATGTGTATAATTTGTATTGCAAGTGTATTTGTGTATGTGTATATGTGTGTGTGTGTTTTTGTGTCAAACATCTCTATATGCCTATATTGCTGTGTGTGTGTGTGTGTGTGTGTGTGTGTGTGTGTGTGTGTGTGTGTGTGTGTGTGTGTATGTGTGTGTGTGTGTGTATGTGTGTGCTCATATGTGTATGCATTTGTCAGAGACAGAGATGAATACAGCATCCTTTAGGCAGTATTTCAGCTGTGTTCACTGTGCATTTCTGTAATCTGGAGGGGGGTGTTACAGACGGGGGTGGGGAGGTGCTTGGTGGAAGGGGGGTTAAAAATAGGTCACTTTGCTACATGCTAAACACACACGGCAACCATGCACCATGGCAACGCAGCTGCAATGGCAGATGGGTAAAAATGAAAACTGGAGCAAAAAAAGGACCAAATAACACAGACTCCAAACAGAAATCAAAGCAAAACTGGGTGTGGACTCTCTCTCTCTTTCTCTCTCCCTCCCCCTCCCTCTCTATTTCTCACACTTTAAGATGACTTTGCCCTGGTTTTGTTTATTCTATATTTTAATTCATCATTATTCTTATTTTGGTTAATTATTATAATTAACCATTTTTCATTTACAATTTTTATTCTGCTTTTACTTTAAAATTGGTGTATGTCATCAATAAATTTGTGTTCAATTATAAATTAAATCATTGATGAAATGATAACTGATAGTGCCTGCTAACTGCTCAAAGGCCTATTTATTTTTGAGGGGAAAATTAACATTAACAAAAAAGATTGTTTCATGTTGTAATAGGAGTGTGTTTGTGTCAGATTGTAAGTGTGTGCGTGCGTGTGCATGAGAGTGAGTGTGCGTACGTTTAAAAGGCTCATAAGAGTCGCAATTAACCTTGTTTCCCCCCTACACCCCCAAAACCATTACAGCACGATTCTAGCCTATTGACTAAATAACTGAATCAGCCAACCAGCCCCAGGGCCACTCTCTCTCTCTCTCTCTTTCTCTCTCTCTCTTGCCTCTCCCCTCCCCCAATCAAAGCAGGAACGCTGGACAACATGGGTCCACTCACTTACTCAGTCGCAGCCATGTCTGATGTGTCACGGCAGTGCCGCCTTGATCACCAGTTAAGGGGGAAACAAAGAGAGAGTGAGAGAGATAGAGAGAGAGAGAAGGAAAGAGAGAGAGAGAGTGAGTGTGGTCACTGGATTACACTGTGACAGCTGGGCTGAGATCAAGCCCGATTTAAGCTCCAATCCAGACACCCGGACGGATGCACAGACTCTCGAGACACCCCTCTGCAAAAACGCACGCATGTAGTAGACACACACACACACACATACACACACACACACACACACACACACACAGACAGACAACATACAACATGATACTCTTGGATGCAAACACGCAAAGACATATGCCCATATCATGGGTGTCCATCTTACTGCTCTGAGATCAGTACAGCTGTGATTATGCACCCACTCAGAGTAATGCAGAGCTCCAGATATCTACAGTACTAAATGAGCTGAGGGAGGAATGTGTTTATGTTCAGGCTGAGTGAGTCCATGACCTGACTTATTGGTCGTGGGACATGGAGAGTTTCTCTGACTGCGCAGCTCTGGATTTTGGGAGGGATTGTTTTGGCTGGAACAACTCTATCTGTGTTGGTCTGAGAAGGTTCCGTCTAACGGGGGTTCCTAGTTCTGTTGATATAGACAGTGGTTTTGCGTGGGTTCTGCTAGGCAGGACTGTGTGTAAGAGAGAGACATGCTCTTGTCTATGATGAGATACTAATCTGGGTGAGACTTCTCTTTGACTGTGCTCACTTTCCCCAGACTGTGGTCTATCGCAAAAGCCTTTCATCTCAGAGACACTTCTGTATTTGAAAACAGCCTCTCAGAGCTGAAAGGCTTCTGTAAGGAGGACTCATTCTGAAACAATTCCGCATCCATAGTACTAGGTTCTGCTTTAGCTGGGTTTCATCTTGAACAGCTTGATCAGTAGTTTTTGTGAGAAGAGAAAGCCAATTTCTCAGGCTTCAATTGATGGTCTGTTACACTGCAACTCAGAATGAACTTGATGACCCCTTTCACTTAGTCTACAATGTGTGAGTGTGTGTGCTTGTATGTATGTGCTTTGTCAGACACAGACAATTTGGGAAAGAGCAAAGCATTTCAGCAGGCCATTTATCATGACAAGATCTTAATTTGGGATATTTCCTGTATCCTTGCAGAGAAGACAAGTGAACTATTTTCTCTAATTAAAAAGCAATTCCACTGGATAAATCTTCTATGAATGGGAATATACGATGATTATGAATAGCCAGCTAAATAGTATAGCCTTCCCAGACAACTCTTTTTGTCTCTGTCTGCCACATACCTACACACACACACACACACACACACACACACACACACACACGTGGGTATGTCTTTTAGCAGCCAACACTATTGCCTCTCAATGCTCTCTGGTTTGTGTCATCTTGTCATCCTTCCCTGAGGACCAGCTCTTCTACAGAGGCACAAAGAGAAGGGGAGGGGGGGGGGTGAGAGAGAGAGAGAGAGAGGGAGAAAGAGATATAGAGATGCCTCTGTGTGATGTATGTGAAACAGGCAAAAGTAGCTGACTGTACATGTGTGTGAGAGTATATGTGTGTGTTTGTGTCTGTGTGTGAGACAGAAAGGCTAGGTATTGGTTGCTTTCAGAGCATATGTGTGTGTGTGTGTGTGTGTGTGTGTGTGTGTGTGTGAGAGACAGAGAGAGGGACGCATTACTAGCTGTCAGTAGTGTGCTCTCGGCACACTGACCCACTAACAGCGGCTCCACTCTGCCACTGGGGCACAACTGACCCACCCATACACACACACACAAACACAACCATCACCATCATCTCTCTACCCTCTCCCTTTCACATGCTCTCATTCTCCCTCTCTCATCCTCACTTTCATCCTCTCTCCTCCTCACTCTCTCTGCTTCACTCCATACTCCTCTCTCTCTCCCTCTGCCTCTCTTCTCTTCATCCATCTCTCTCCTCCACTCACTTCCTGCCTTTTAGCTCCTAGTCGCACTATCTTCCTCTTTTGCTCTTTATGGCACACACGTGCACACACAGATGCACACACACACACACAGTATGAAAGATATGACCACTGTCTCAGCCTGTCACAATGGCTGGCAGAGTTCTGCTCCCAGTTTCTAGTGTCTAGCACTGAACACAAAGCTGACTGCCTCTACTGGACCGGGGGGGATATCCATCAGGTTGATCTGAACACAGG
This sequence comes from Tenualosa thibaudeaui, assembly GCA_027481765.1. Classification (NCBI taxonomy): domain Eukaryota; kingdom Metazoa; phylum Chordata; class Actinopteri; order Clupeiformes; family Clupeidae; genus Tenualosa; species Tenualosa thibaudeaui. The sequence goes on from JAIFZK010000013.1 coordinate 12,212,507, forward strand.
CTCGGATGGAACCGTGTGCTGTGTACGGTTTCAACCATATAGCTGCCTGGTAATGATCCCTGGGAACAACTAAATCTGGCCCCCGAGCTTATGGGCAGACATGAGACAGAAAAACAGAAAGAAAATGAATGACAGCTGAGTGGTGAAACCCCAGGCTTTGTGACAAGTACCTCCACTTGGCAGCCATCTTGGTAATGAACCTATCAGCTCTATTGCACAAACTAGATTACAAACCTGGGAGAGAGATCCATAACTCCAAGCAAGATGGTGAAAAAGTCACTTAAATTGTATCTTTTTTTGCCAATTGATCAAATAAGGCTTACAGAAAATGCTTCGCATTTTGTTGCTGGGGTAACAGGGAAATATACAGAATGCTCAGGTGAGGTAAAAAATGGCAGCTATGCAAATCTTATAACACGAGGCCAGACAGCTATTGACAGCAATTAGTCTTTTTGAGAAAACACATACCTGAGGTAATCGCGCACAGGCGCACACACACAAATATATATATATATATATATACACACACAACGTAGGCACATTAGTATGTAGACACACTAGTATGTAGACACAAACATGTACACACAGCTTGTTTTTGCTGAGCACACACAGACACACATGATTTTTGTTGGAAAACATACCCATCCTTCTCTCCCTCTCTTCTCTCCCTCTCTCTCTCTCCTATTATGGACTGCCAGGGAGATGCTTCTGTCTCCATGGTAACCAGCAGCATGAAGCGCTTCACAGTGACGGCAACACGGTCTGCATACTGAAGGAGTGAGGCCGTCTGTGGGAGAAACCAAATGGGCAGAGACACAGTGAGGTAAAGGAGGTAAAGATGGTGAAATAGAGTGTGAGATGGGAAGATAGAGACAGAAATGCATAAAGACATAAGGATGGAGAAGTAGAATGAGGGGAAGATGGAGGGATTAATGATATTTTAACAGAAAGAGAGAGAGATTTACAATGCTGTTCTAAATGTATGTTTCTCATTTCTCTTTATGAGTCTACTTTGCATGAGTCTAAATTTCTGAATTGAATTGAATTAAAAAGATAAAGAGGGAGAAAGGGAGAGAGTCATAATTACTGATTCCACTCCATTCCAAATGTCTCAATATGTTCCAGCTACAGTAAATAGATAAAAGAAAGCATTTGCTTCTGGGTCCAGTTGTTCACAAAGCCTCTTGTGTCCAGTTCTGACAACCCACTTCATCCCTTGGAAAAGATAAATGACACAAACTGTGGCAACATCTGTGATATGTGTGCCCGTCAGCATGCCCAGCCATCCTCTGCAATCTAGTCCAGACCATCAACGAGCACAGCTGCAGATCCAATCCATAAACCTGGCTGTAGATATGTAAAAGCCTCAGAATCTGATTGCCTTTTCCCTTCTTGTCTGACACAAATCTATCAATCACTTGTCAGTCCCTGAGACGGAGCAAGTCAGCCCAACCATATGACAGCCCACATCATAGCTTGTCTGGACAGAAAAGGCCATTTTGATTTCACTCCAAATCCAGACAATAAACTAAAACACATTCACACTGAACTCTCCTCAGAGAGAAAAAGAGAGATAGAGAGAGAGGGAGCCCAGCCATATCCCCCTACTGATCTGTTGATCCTAGAACATGTGTGACTAGATCTGTGTGAGTTGGAGAAAGCATATGGGAATGCATTGAGTGTGTGCAACTGTGGTTACAATACCATAAAGGGTGAAACACACACAAACGCACACACCCACACATACACACACACACACACACACACACAAAAACACTTTCACCTCTTCATGTTACTTTGGCTGCTGTGCGATGTCTCGGTTGAAACATCAGGCCACTGCATTTCAAACCTCACACCTCATCACTGAAAGACACAAGCTTTCACTGAGCCACCGTGCCTGAGGTCATCCATCTCATCTCGCTTACATCTTGAGCCTTTTATCTCGGTCCATTCAGTTCTATCCCCTGGCGGGGTCTGAGGGCAGGGTGCACTGCGGAGATTCCATGGTTTCTCAAAGATCTTTGGAATTCCTAGCATTTGACAACAGAATTCCAACCCCCCCTCCCCCCTCCCCCACACACACACACACACACACACCTCCCCACCCCCTATCACCCTCCCTATTTTTTTCCACCGGCTAATTGGTGCCTGTTTTGGTGGTTGAGGCTGTCGCCGGCACTTGTTTGTGACAAAGTGAGTGACGCCTGGACTGTTCAGCTCCCTTTGGAAAGTCTTCAGACCAGGGCTGAGGTTACCGTTAGTCCTCAAGCCCAAAGTTGGAGGACATACTCACAAGAAACGAACGTGAGGCCACAATCAAGGGGGTTGGACAAACAGGGCATGTACACAGAGGTCTGAGGAGAGCCTTTCCAGGACATTGCTGTGACACATCTCAATACTTCCACTGACAAACACGGCAAGTTGTCTTGACAATGGAATTGCTGTAGCGTATAGCAACAGTCTGCTGAAGGAGACTGAAGGCTCTGTGAAGGGCTCAGTATCACTTGCTCAGACCATACTGGATGTACATCAAAACAACAGGATATGCTGTAAGCTTTGTTTTTTTGTTTGTTTTTTTACTTTTGGACTTTCTCCTGTAACCTAATGTAGTTGCCCTCTTTTTGTTAATATCCTTAACACACACACACAGACACAGACACATACACTCCCACACACACACACCGAGGGGTGAGTTGCAATCTGGAGGAGTCGTTTGCCTCCAAGGGAAAAAGGCACTCTGGGTAGAAGAGAACATAGCACACATACCACAGCCTCTGACTGTGGGCTCAGTAATTTGGGAAGCTGAACACCAGAGAGGAAGGAGAAGAGGAGGAGGGAAGTGAGAAGAGAGGAAAAGGCCAGAGGAAGAGGGAGAGGGAAAACAAAATCCTGACATGTTCAGAGGAAGACCCATGACCCGTACGAAAAAGTCAACAAAGAGAACTCTCATCAGACCAAAAGTCTGTGGCAAAATAGCCAAGCCTGTTTCAAGAACAGAGAGAGTGTTGCGAATAAAATTTCCAGTTGTGACATAGGGCCTAGCCAACATTGCATATATTTTTTTAATTCTGAGTTTGGAATATATAGTCACCTACTGTGCCTTGTATTTTTACATAATCATGTCAGAGTTGTCATTTCTAGGAAGGTCCTGTACTCAAAACTACATGACCCACCCCAGCGTTCCAAGAATTGTTTCCAGACTCTCCTAACAACAACCTGTAACTTTAGTCACCTATAGTGTTGTGCCTTAATAGCATTTAAAAGGGCTTATTACTATATCTTACCTTATCCTTACAATTCATGCATTGTATCCCAAACCTGATGATATTTTGATGTTATTTGTGTACACTATGCTGGACCATATGAGTTTACCATGGGACTGTCTGGGACCTTGGGACAATTAATTTATGAACTTCTTGTATAATATAGCTTAGTTGACACAGTAGCTCAAACTGGGTAATAACTATGATGTGAAGAACTATACATTTTGCTCAAGCTTGAAAACAGAGGTGACATAAACCACCGCAACACATTACCGCCCAGTAATCAAATCAGCAATCCTACCTACTCTGCAGTCTGCATTTATAATTCAAAACTGCAAGGTTGTGCACATGGGATGTCAGGGACGCCGAAAGACAGAAGAAGTAGGAATAGCTTTGAGTTTTCATGTGAATGAATGCGATCTACCCGTGTAATCCAACGTGCAAACTATTGATGTGCTGAACGCAATGGCTGAGGAGGACAGGGCACTAAACCCCTGTTGCAAATTGGACACGTCACACAACCACGCCCATAGGTGGAGTCATGCGCGATTTTTGAGGCTCAGTAGAAATACTCACACTTGTAGCTGAGTGGGTTTCAGACTGTTCCGTTGCAACGAAGGCGCAGGGCGCACTTGGACTAACTTTTAAACCGTTTCTCACTTAAAATCGACGCAGGAGTGAATACCGGCGGATTTTAACGTTCACGACTTAATTCATCGCCTCTGGGTTGAGGAATTTTAATCAACTTCGTCCACTGGATTTTTGTTAATTTAGGTTTTATTTCAACAAAAGAACTCAAAGAAAATGGGTGCTCAGTTGTCCAAGGGTGGAGTAGCTGTGGATGGTAAAGCAGCGGGTGATTCGGCAGCTGCCAAAACGAATGGCCAGGTAGGCACTCTCACAGGCATGCTTTCTACCCGGCATCACACGCCCTCTTCTAACGTTAGTGGGTCATACCTCTCTCCAGCGTCAGCACGAGAAACATATTGGCCAAATTAGATGTGTTGGTGATAAACTGGCTGTTTTGTGTTGAGGTGAGACTTAACATAATGTAGCTTGCTGCCTAGCCCAAGTGCATCAATCCATCAAACACTTAAATGGCTTAATGAGTTATTGTTAATCGAATGGTACTTTTCTTTGTATGTGCCTTTGATAGATTTCTTACATACAATTACAAAGAAACTGCATTTGTATCTTAAACTAATTAACTTTTGCCGAAAAATCTTTAGTCCACATTTGCAACTAACCCAAACCATTGTGCTATTGATGGCCTTGGTAACCCATTCCACCCAACCTCAGGCAAATGCTTTGGATCGAATCCCATTGGCGATAAACTCAGTTTTATGGGTTTTCTAAATGTGAAAACATATGCTTATTTGATGCACCGTTGGTTTGGTCATAAAGAAAGTTAAGTTGAAGCACAATCTATTTAAATCCCGTGGGTGAAATTGGGCTTTTCGGTGTTGGCGCTGAGGCTGCCAGAACAAAAGCGACGAGATGCTAATGAGGTCGGCGCGAGGCGCATTCTGCTGAGTTGCAAACAAAGCAAGAGCAGAGACAGCGACGGCTGCAAAGCCGTGTGGACCCCATGCGACCGCAGGGATGCGTGGCTACATGTGCTTAGCTTGGGGTTTGTTCGTGAACTGAACATTTTGATGAATTTAATGGCCACATCAGCATCCAAGTAATAGTTGCTGCATGACTTGCAGCACAGGGTGCTGTGTTAACCTAAATGCTTGGTAGCCTCCGTGTAGACGTGACAGAGGCTAGGCTGGGCAGATGTCTCTTGGGCAAGCAGCTCCTCGACATCAAATTATTTAGATGCAGACAGCAAAAACGGCCCAATTTGATCTTAGGTGTCTGTAGCACACCGCTGATGTGCTTCACGTGTCCTCAAATGTTAGAATTTATATACAATATCTTTACGAAGAGCTCGATCGACACGTCTTTGGCCAAATTTTAAATACAAATTTTCAAGAAGTAATGAAATTCTTTCATGTCTTGGCTGTTTTTAAAGACCCATATTTTTTTTCCCTGTCTGATTCCTAACGGTAACCTGGCTGGCTTGAATATTTCTTTGTTCCCTACTAGTTCACCACGCCGCAGCTGTTACATGTTACACGGCACACGAGCTCCCCCCCGTGGTTGATTTCTATACGCGATAAAGCTTTTTACTTCGTCTACACAACAAATCTGTGTGCAAATCCGATTAAGAAATACAAATGTTGCTCATGGCTCTTGAATCCACTGTTGTTTCTCATTTTTGCGTTTGAAGGGTTTCAATTAAATTTAGTATGTATTGTTTATGCTTGTACATCTTAACCTGACTTCGTGACCTCAGAACACCCTTTTCTGGTGATGCTTGGCACATGAACAGGTTAAAATTATGTTTTAAGTGTTTTTTTTTGCTATGATTTCAGTAAAGCCGTTGCACCTACATGGTGTCTAGTTGGTAGTGCTTGTTTTGACAGTGTTAAGTGGTGAATCTTGCATTGCACTAATTCCACTGTTGCCACTGCCTGCAGGAGAATGGCCATGTCAAGACCAACGGCGACGTCTCTGCCAAGCCAGAGGGCGAAACAGTCGCTGCTGATGGTAATGGCACTGCTGAGGTCGCCAAGGAGACTGAGGCTGCGGCTGGTGATGCAATCGAGCCAGCACCCGCGCCCGCGGAAGGGGAGGCTGGGGAAGCCAAGGTAGAGGGTGAGGCCGCCAAGGAGAGTAAGAAGAAGAAGAAGTTCTCCCTGAAGAATTCCTTCAAGTTCAAGGGCATCTCCTTGAAGAAGGGCAAGAAGGGCAGTGAGGAGGCCACCTCACCCACAACCGAGGAGGCCAAGCCTGAGGAGAACGGTCACGCAGCCGAGCCCAGCGCCGAAGCTGAGGTCGATGCTGCTCCGGCCGCCGAAGCCACAGAGGCCGCCGCCCCCCCCGAGGCAGAGGCCAAGCCTGAGGAAACCGCTGCCCCTAGTGAGGAGGCCCCACCTAGTGAGGAGCCAGCCGCCGCTGCTGAGGAGACGACGCCCGCCACCGATGCATCTGAACCTGAACAGAAGGCGGAGTGATGGGCGACTGTGGCCCACTGTGACCGGACTGTTTTCTGTTTGCTTTTGATTTGATTTTTTTTTCCAGTTGTTTTGATTTGTTTTTCTTTTTTTGTTTACTGTTTGTTTTAGTTTTTACAATTTCTTCCTCCAAGATTGAAATATATAAATATATATAAGAGACTTGTGCCACGCTGGGGGCTGTCTCGTGGAAGAGGAGAAGGCAGATCGCCACGCAGATCACCTTTGACCTTCAACCCCCTCACACATGACTCGGAGGGAACAACGCGGGACAACACTTTTAGAGGAATGCACCAGGAGTATTGACAGATTTTCCCCAATTGCACGGAAAAGGCATCTGTAGAGACAGCGTGGTAGCCCTGTAACTCTTTCACATTTATTTTATTTTATTTTTTTTAATGGCCTCCTGGGATCTTAACCCTGTCAACAGGTGGGCGTGACAAAGACCCGCCCTGCCCCCATCCCCCCAACCTCGCTCCGCATGAAGTCAAGTATCTTAATTCATTTTTAAAGTTCTACATTCCTACATTTTCCACTGAGAGTATTTCCAGTATTTAGTCATGTATTGAAGGAGGATTCCAAGGAGGGGAGTTGGCTTGATCTCTCTGTGTTTTAAGACACCACTTTGTGTCAGCCATGTTCACATGTTATAACGTTTATGACGTAGGGGTGTACAAAACGTGAGCCTTGATTATCTTTTTTTTTTGTCTCTTTGTACATACCGTTCTGGGTTTATTATTTTCCTTTTTATTTTGCTAACGTTGAAATATGCTAATGGTTTAATTGTAACATTTAAATAAGGGCAAATAAATGTTGGATCCCCTCAATTTCCTCTTTGATCTTGTATTGTTATATTTTTCTCCAGATGTTTTAGATGTGCTGGATTAGGTTTGGTAAGTGGCACTAACCTGCAGTTTGCCTGGTTAACACTGCCAAGATTCTTGTGTTAGTCTGTGAAGGTGGAAAAAGTGGAAATCCATGATGTCAGACTTAAAAGTGATTTCACTACCAAAATGGCTGCCAACCTGCTGTATTCCTACAAGAAGAAATCACTGAAACAATAGTGCCTGTGCTCCCCAGCATCACAAATACATACATTAAAACTTCTTGCATGCATGGCTTACAACGTGGTCCCATGTTGTTGATCAACATACGTGGTACCATTTGTCATGACAAAATTTACCCTGCAGCTATAAGTTATATCAGTACCTATGGATTAAAATACATCCTGTGTGAATCAATCAATATCTCTGTTGTCCAAGGTCACAAAGTAGTATGGAAAAAGAAAATTTCATAAGACATACACCAAATAGGGAATCGACAGCAAACACTGAATGGGGCACAGAAACTCACTTTCAGTTTCTTTTTACAATACCCCATTCACTTAACATAAGTGATCTATTCGCTTTATGTATTTTCTGGTCTGTTTTCCTATATGCAGCATTGGGTGACATCGAACAACAGGACTTGATTAATTCACACCAGATTTCCCCATTCAGCTATAAAGAACACAGTGCTTTATTTTGTACCACGATGGATGGAGTGGCTAAGATGATGACTTTGTCTAAAGGTGAGTATAGAAGAAGTGTTGGAGACCAATCTAGTCCTTAGAGACAGAACTGCTGGTCATGAGTGACATGGAACACTATTGACCAACAAAATTACTGGAACCACTTGCATAGACACACCAAAACTTTTCCTTCAAAATAGACTTTATTTTTCTCCATCAGTGTGGTCATAAAAATAAGAGCTGATTATATTGCCAGAGATTAATAATTGTGCCGTTCTGATGTCCACAAATAACAATGTCACACTGTGGCCTGTTACCTTCCTGAATCAAATACTCAGTAGGCCCTATATGTGCAGTCAGCCCACCATCAGTGGGGTCAAAGGGTACAGATAACCCAGTCAGGCACAAGGTCTGTGTTCTGCTGGGATGTATGCGGATCGGGGTCCAATTTTGTGCCCCTCTCCATAGTTTGCAATAGCTGGTGAATGAACGTATGACTTCTACTGCACGCAGGTCAGCCATAAATATAGAGAGGGGCACAAAATTCTTCAAATTGATTCCCCATCCTTTCATCCATCCATTCCAGCATCCAAGGCAGCCCACAATATATTCCATATGACTGGAAATCTGCTTCTGAAGGTTCTAAAGAGTCATTTGCACTCTTAATTTCCATCATGTCCTCTGGTAAATTTAGACATGGTGCACAAGACAGGTCCCAAAATTAAAGAAAACTGCCCCATGGCCAGGAGGCATGGGAACATATGAGCAGGTTAAACTAGGCTTTGTGCTGTCATACAATTTGACTTTTAACCTGTCTACTAGTCATCATCTTGATAAATAAATTGATTGATAAATAAACTATGAAATAATTATGCACATTATGATTTATATGGTTTAAATGTAGTAGGTATGTACGTTGCAAAAACCCCACATAAGCCCCCATCTAACAATAGGCTAGTGCTCGGCTTGGCACACAAGTAGAGGTCTGGACTGGACTGGACTGTTAGGTTACAGTATTTAAAGTATACTACAATTACTATAGTGTATGCTAGACTACAATGCAAACCCGTATGATTAATTTGGATTTAATTATATTTAGATTCCGTCATGATATAATTGTTGCAACAGATTAAGCACTGCAGAACAACTAGTTCAAATAATTTCAGTAAACCACAACCGAAACATTGTGGTTAATTGAGTGGTCCGTTAGAGCCATCTAGCGGCTTTTACGCACACGTTACATATTGCATTTTTAAGCGAAGGGCGACACGGAGGTAAATGGAACATTGACTATCCATCATAAAATCTGCGGAACATTAACTATCCCCCATAAAAAAAATTCAGAGAATGTTTTGAACTTAATTTTAGGTTTCGTTTACCCGAAAAGTGAAACTGTGTTGGCTTTCGGCTAGAGCAGAGCTGTGATATTCATCCACCCGAGTTAGGCAAATATTATTAATGTATCTAGTAGCCTATGTAAGGAAAAGTGTTGCCTCCACGTGAAAAAAAGAAAATGTGCTATAGGCCATAGGCTATAAGTGAATTTCGGACTTACAGGTGCATCAGAAGATGCACAGATCAATATAGCCAGTAAATTGTGGCCCCTGAAAATTTGTTATTAATTAAGGCTACGTGAGCATGTTGTTAATTTACTTTTTGTGTCATGTCTCTACTGTAGGTACAATGGTTGCTGCAGTAGGAGGAGCAGGTAGACCTTTTTTTGTGCCTTAACAGACTAAATATAGCTCTATGACTTTTTGAGAAACTATTTAACCATCATTGGCAGGATGCATTCAGCTGTAGGCCAGGACGCTAGTTAAGCCTACAAAATGGATGTTGGGGCTTATTTGTCTGTTGGTATGTTTACAAAACACTGATTCTTAAAAACTTTGACTAAAACAAGTTTAAATTTTGAAAAAAAAAAAAGTTTGTTGAAATACAAAATATGAAAGTATATCATCATAGACCAAGGTCTCAGCTGTTCAGCAATGTTTAATGTTTAATATGCATTTGGAATTTTAAAATCATTGTCTGGCATTCTGTTCATTCATGCACTCTCGCATGTTGTTAAATGTTGGATATTTACTTTTGTTCATTTTTTTATATTGTTTCCTGTGTACTCCTTTAAAAGATCTACAATCATACAATGTTTACTTTAAGCAAATATTGTTTTTTATTTACCAAATATGCTTTTTGTATTAAAATATACTATTACTTTAATAACTCAACAGCACTGAAGATACATATATAAGCATATTCATTTAATACAAATGAAACACCCTCTGACGGTGGTGACTTCAGAACTGACGGTGGTGACACTAATCTGACGGTGGTGACAGTGGCATCATTACAACATATATTTCCAGTTTATATGCCTCTTAATTCAATGGCATCTTGCATAACAACTTTATTTAACTCTTTGATCATCACACAAACATCAACTTAAACAGTGTGATGCTCTCATAAAATAACACTTAATAAATTGAAGAACATATACAGAACAATTGTGATCACACTTACCATTTTCCATAAACTGAAATAAACTATAAAACAAATCTGCTAGAAAAATGATAACTCATTTGTGACATCAAACTTTTTAAAGACAAAAGCGAACACTGCTGATTGGCTGGCGTACTGATGTATTGAGTAATCATTCCAAAAATATGGAGAACTCATTTATAGAGGCTTAGAATAAGGAAAACCCAGTTAAAACTAATAATTTAATTATTTTGATGTAAAAATCATACATCAGCAATTGAAATGGTGACTGAGTAAAGCAGCAGTGTTGCACTTTTTCTGTATTTCTAGAAATAACTTGGTAACACTTTATTTGAAGGGGGATGCATAAGACTGAGATCACATTGTCATAACTATGACATGACACATGTCATGAACATTAACGAATGTCAATGACTGCTGTCATTAATTGTCATGCAGTAAATTATGTCATTTTTTACTGTCAACCTGACATTGTTTGGGATGTCTTTGTAATGAAAACTTGACATTTACCAAGATGACAGGCTGTCCATGCCTTTTCATGACAACTTGACATTAACCAAGACCACATAGCTGGGAAGTATCTTTGTCATGACAACTTGACATTGACCAGCATAACCTGCAGGTGACTTTCGCCTCAGGTCCTCACAGGTCCAAGCCTGGGCTAGTGCAAGGCTGAAGCGAAAGTAACCTGCAGTTCATGCTGGTTAATGTCAAGTTAACCAAGTTAATGTAAAGTTAATGTCTTTTCAATAATATGCATGAGTGGTTCACATTAGCCATCTTGTTTTCCCTCTGTTGTTAGCTACTGTATACTTCTTCTTAAAAAGTATATATTTATGTTATTATCTAAACTAATATTTTTCAAACAAAAGAGACGGTGTTGACTCGTGTTGACAGTAGCAGTGTTCAAAAATAGTGACAAATTTAAGAGAAAATAGTAAACTTACAGGAGCTTGGGTGATGGTGCATCATGCAGTAGAGCTGAAGGTTCCAAAAGGGGGCCCTTAGGAATTTAGTTAACCTTGTACCTGCCTGATTTTATTGCTTTTTAAAAATATCTGATGGCGGTGACGGATATGTGGGAGACATTTTGAGCAGCCACAAAATAATAGTAAATGTTGTTTAAAACTCACTATTTGTAGTTTTTTATATATACTTCAATGCATTCTTTCATGTTTTCTTCATGTTTCATTCTTTCATTATTTAATATTATTAAGATTTTTATAATCATTATTAATCAATATTATTATTATTTTTTGTTTTTTAATCAAGTTGAAATTATTATCTCCTCGCTGAGGACAGCTGGTTTTATAGGCAGTGGGCAAGCATACTGTGATATATATTACATATACATATGTGCAAAAGAGCCCTTAATTATAGCCTGGATTATTTTTGTAAAAATGTGTTTGCCAAAGTTTCAAGAATCAGTGAATAACAATGGATGTTGTTGTGTCTTATGCAGTAGTTTCAGTTCCTGCTGTAGTGGTTTGGGCTGGCTTCACTGCTGAAGGGATACTTGGAGGATCTTTATCAGTGAGTGTTGTGAAAGTTATAATAACCTTTCCTGAAGTTAGACCAGAACAGCTGTATGTTTCCCAAAAGCATTACTGAACAGCAAAACTATCATTTTCTCTCTGTACTGTTGCCATTCTGCCTCTTGTGCTTTTGGGAAGAGCGCGGTTGTCATGTCTTTTGGTTGTCAAGTCTAAATACTTGGCTGTGCCTCCTTTTGCATGAATGTATTAAAATATATGAATGAATATATATAAAATCCTCATCTTTTATATGTGATATAAATTGTGTTCTGAATTTGGGGTTTTAATTGGCTGTAAGCCAGTTATCAAAATAAGAAAACACAAATAATTGCTTAAAATATTTCACTTTATGTGTAATGAATAAATATACAAGTCTCACTTTTACTTTGAATTAAAGAAATAAATTAACTTTTTGACAATATTCAGATTTTTTTAGACCTTTTAGCATTTTTAAATTCTATGAATGCTTTACAGGCATTCACACATCAGTGGTGCAGGGCGCCAAACTGCTCACTGGGAGCGGTTTGAGGTTAAGTGTTGTTCAAGGACATTTTGACAGGGTCAGGAGGAGCTGGGGCTCTAACATACAACCCTCTGGGGGGCATGACCTACAGACAGATTTACTTTTTGTTAACCTGTCTACTTAATGTGTGAATGTTAGTCACACTCTGGACCTTTTTTCATGAGCCTACCACTAGATGTAGCCAAATCTAGTTTTTGTCCTGCAATGTTATTTTGTGTTAGTTGATGTCTTGATCATTTTCATCTGTACCTTGTTAATTATGTCATGTGTGCTCCTTGTTTGCCAATTGTCTCAGAGTATTTAAACCCTGTATTTTGTGCTGTTCTTCGTTGAGTCTTTGCAGTGTAATCCCTGTAAGTCTTTGTTTTATGTTGCACGCTCTGTTTGCATGTTACTGCTCTCTGAGTACTTGGCCTCTGGTTTGCTCTGTTTTCTCCGTTGTGGAATACCTTGTGGATTGTATGGATTTTGTTGCCTATTTTGGACTGCCTTAGTTTTGACCCATGTCTCATTAGGACACTGAACTTTTGGATTTGCTCTAAAACTGACTCAGTTTTCCACTTTCTGGATCCTCTGTGTTTTGAACTTTTGGAATAAAAACTTAAATTCCTTTTGATGCAGCATTTGAGTCCTTTCCTGTCGGCTACTTGGTCAATTAGGGCAGGAACATTAAAGGAATAGTCTGGCATTCTACAACTTTAGTTGTTCTCTGGTTGTTCATGATATAATACAATAGTTAGCATGGAAATTCTGACAGATGCTTCTGTTTTGAGAATTTCATACACATTAGGGCTTGTACTTCTCAGACTCCATTACTTCATAGCCATACAGTCGCAGAGCCATTTGGCTTTTGTAGTTCTTTGAGTTTCCATGTATGGTGGTTGGTTGGAGTGGCACTACCACATACTGGTACAATGTTGTAAAAATTGTTTACTGCTGTCTTGCTGTCATTTAGGGAGCACTGCTGATGGACACAACATCTCTCAATAACCTTGTTTATATCCTTCAGCCCCCAAACCTCCAAACACATCTACACAAGGGATGTCAAGGTCCTGAAACAATCTATTAAAACGCCCTAAATGTTCATCTGAGGACATGAAACTCACCGAGTGGTCCAGTTCAGTGTTTTCTACTTCATGTTCATTGTTTTTACAGTTAGACCTAGACAGGTGTTGGTATTACATCCAGAAGATTATCTTTAATGCCTGTCGTCTTTTTTCAGGAACTACCTGCAGTTGGTTCAGTGATGGCTGCCACTGTTAACTGCACTAAATGGAGTGCCAGCATCACATCAACTAATCTAACTAAGGACAATCAAGTATTAAAATCTCAATGTCATTTTTCACAACAGACAAATCAGAAATTAGGTTTTTCTGAGGGGGTATAAATTTGTGAGCGGACTTTAAAGTGACAAATGATTGCCGCTTTGAAATGGGTAGGCTAATAGAACTGATTCAAAATAATTGGAATAATATTTGTTTACATACACATAAGCATCAGTGCTTCTTCACTAAATCATGTCCACATCAAGTCTGCATGCAATCATGTGTACCAGTATGTGTTGTCTATCTGCACCATATCATTTACATTAAATTCAACCAGTGTTTTTTAACATATTTGTGTGCAGAAGTTGTTATACATAGGTGCAATTTGGGGGGATGGACCTTTCAATAGATTTAGTCCCCTACTCTGTTGAAGGTGACTGTAAATGTGTGCGCAGTAGAGCTGTAAAACTCAACTCCTTTCAAGGGTTTGGTTCCTTCCGAGTCCTGATCCGGGTGTGCGAGTCATTTGAGTCAGTTGGGTCAGTTAAATCAGTATCGCCCTATAGATGGCTCTGGGTGATCAGTGTGTGTGATTTTTGTACTGATTCTGATTCTGTGTGCAAATCACTTTGGTCAGTTGAGTCAGTATCACCTCACTGTCAGCTGTGAAACACAGTGACAAGTGTGTGTGCTTCACATTACTGATTGTGTCAATACTGCCATTTCAATACAATTTAAGCAACTGGGTGTGTGGATGCAGCAAGGATTCAAAGGACTTGGGTAAATGGAGACTTAGATTTGTGACTCAATGGTTAATTTATGGATCCAGGTGATTAATCCGAGTGAGTCAGGAATCGCTTGGCTCTAGTGCACAGCTGGAATCAAAGTAAAATGGAATTGGATGTCATACTTGAAAGTTAACAAAAAAAGAAGGTGCTTGCTTCTTATGGAACTGCTGCAAAAAAGTATGGGAAGGCCAGGCTCACAAAGATGGAAAACCGGGGGTGCAACCAGGTGAGGTTAAATCAATCAGGAAATAAACAATAAGGGATGTGAAAAGAATATGTGTGAGTGTGTGTGTGTGTGAGAGAGAGACATCATAGTTATAAAAACAATACTTTGCTGTCATAGAGACCAGGCACAAAGGTTAAGAACAATGAAATACAAAATGAAGCAAATAAAACAGTGGGGTGGAAGGTATGAATTTAGAAACCACCCAAGTGTACAAAGAGATATACTGAGGTGTGGTGCCTTATAGTAAACTTTACTGTGTACCCTAGGAACTGAACTGGTTAGCCCTTGAATGGTTTCATTCCTTCTTGACAAACAGGACACAGCAGGTTAAGGTCAATAATAGATACATCAGGTTCCAGCTCGCCTGTTATTTTACCCGATTGTGAATAAAGCATTTTTAAGGCATGATGCATCCAATAGCCATTACTTGGCCAATATTAATTTATTCAATTGTTTGGTATTTGGTTGGACACATTGAAATGAGTTCCCTTAAATTAAATTTCCTGCAATGCTGTAAAAGAAAGTCACCAAAATAAGTGTTTTAGCTTCAAAAATTAGGGGCAAGTGGATTTTCTTGTATTTGGGGTCGTCAGGTCACCCTCGATTAATGCCTTTATTTTTATGTGTTGCAACCCTCTCCCAAGATAGCTGCGGCCTCCTCTGCCTCACCTCCTCTTGCTTCAGTTGCGGTCTTGCCATCTCGCCACTCTGATCTTTCCGCTGCATCTACCTCTGCCGCCTCCCACTTCAATCTGCCTACAGTGGTCCCAGCTCAGGTTATGGGTAGGACATTAATCTGGCCTGTTTATTGCTGTGCAAATACAATATATTATTAGAGTAATAATAGGATATGTCTTGATGCATTTGATATCTTTTTTCCATGTGTTCCAGTAATTGCAGCTGTGGCTAACTGTACTAGATAAAACATAATGGCATTTCCATCATAGCCATTAGATGAATCAAAAGCCACACGCATACTTGTGATATGTTATATTGCTATAAAAACCCTAGGGGCTGGTATTGGACGAGTTGATCTTGTAGATCTTGCTACCCGGCCTCTAAGGTAGAGGAGAGTCAAAAGTTTCGCGATCACTCAGCCTATTCACCTTGAAGCCTTCATTTTTAACAATGTTCTTCACTTTCATTTGGTTTCAATCTGTTGACAGCCAATGCACTTTGTGGATGGTATTCACCTTGGATTCTTACATTAATTTGCAATTTCTGTAATGTCTCTGGAGTAGCTTTATTTGTACAATACACATTGATGTTTTATCTTAGGCAAGACTTTTTACAGAGTAGGCTTAAACCGTGTCATAGGTTGAGTGAAGCTCTAATTTGACTCCCATTGTGAGTGCACTGTGAGTAGCCAGATAAAGCACCTTTCACAATAAGCACCTACTGCTGTAGTGAATCCTGATGCAAGACAAAGTTTGTCTACTTAGGATTTCAAGACATCTTAAGGTAACTGGTATCAAATCTCGAATTTAAATTTTCACTGAACTGCATTCTGGTTTCAACTTTGATTTTTTTTTCACTGTACTCCCTTCTTGCACATGCCAGAGAGTTAATGTCATATGCTGATATGGCAGGATGGGTGTATGTGCATGTAAAGTCTGTTCTTCCAGTTCCACTGAGCACCCTGTGTGGAATGTAAATGTATTTACGTAGGCTACCTACAGGCTCAACAGCTCACTTACAGCTGTCGCCACCCATGTTATGTGTACTCTTCTCAGTACATGGTGCATTTGTTTTGTTAAATATGCCTCCAGTCTATTGTTCTGTATCTTGACAATGTATCCAGTACTTGTTTAACATAGGTCATAGTTAGAAAATCTTTTGTTGAAGGTAAAACTAAAGTCATTTCACTTCTACAAAAATTCTCATCACAGTCGAAAGTCACGTCAGTCCAAGTCATCCTTCCAGTAAGTCATAGCTTTAAAGTTTGAGAATGTGTGCACACAACAAATTTAGAAACAAGCATTAAGCTTTCTAGGTAGTGCAATAGTAGCTACATTGCCTTGGGTCTAGGGCAAGCAGTCTTACTGAAATGCTGTCTGCATCTCGGGCCCACCGGTCAGGAATGAATTTATGACCCACCTACATAACTCTCTCCTGACATAACTCTCTCCTGAGTTGCAACTTTTGTTAGGAGATGCTCCAGTTCCCCACTGGCCAGGAATGTTTACGTTGCCACAGTGTCAACATTGGCACACCTCATTCGATGCAGTTTACATAAAAGAAAATGTTACTAACTGTTGGCAGAAAATTGGCAAGATGTTAGAGCTTTTAGACAAACTAAAACGGATTGGGACTCTCCATCTTTGTGGCAAGGTAACGGTAAACTTTTTAATTTTCCAAATATCAACAAACCAAAATAAACAATGCACATCTATCCTAACACATCCCAATTGATGATCCGTAAAACAACATAGGTGTTCAGACACTAAGACAAAGAAATGCCCAAAAAGGACAAGTCATTTCAAGGTTCAGCCTCTTCCCTCGAAAGCCTTTAACTAATTATGCTATACCATTCCACTAATTTCCTTTGCACTGTTGTTAAAGCCACATGTAGATAAGAATTTTAGGTTTGCAAACAAAGATGTCAGACCAGGTGACAGATCTTCTACTGCTGCAGCGTAGCTTTATTTGTAATTATGCCAGCTATGTTGATGGTCTCAACACATGCTTTAATTGGTACCCCTTTTTCTTAATAATCCAGATCTGGAATATCTTGAAAGTATGCCACTACACAATGCAAGTCCTCTTAAATTTCCTTATCTCTCTGGACTGATACAAGCCTAAAGATCCCTTTATTTCAAACACTTGTTAAAATATAAGCTATGAGTTACCCATAAAATCTCAGTCCAATAACTTGATATCTTTTTTCCATGTGTTCCAGTAATTGCAGCTGTAAACTTTTTAATTTTCCAAATATCAACAAACCAAAATAAACAATGCACATCTATCCTAACACATCCCAATTGATGATCCGTAAAACAACATAGGTGTTCAGACACTAAGACAAAGAAATGCCCAAAAAGGACAAGTCATTTCAAGGTTCAGCCTCTTCCCTCGAAAGCCTTTAACTAATTATGCTATACCATTCCACTAATTTCCTTTGCACTGTTGTTAAAGCCACATGTAGATAAGAATTTTAGGTTTGCAAACAAAGATGTCAGACCAGGTGACAGATCTTCTACTGCTGCAGCGTAGCTTTATTTGTAATTATGCCAGCTATGTTGATGGTCTCAACACATGCTTTAATTGGTACCCCTTTTTCTTAATAATCCAGATCTGGAATATCTTGAAAGTATGCCACTACACAATGCAAGTCCTCTTAAATTTCCTTATCTCTCTGGACTGATACAAGCCTAAAGATCCCTTTATTTCAAACACTTGTTAAAATATAAGCTATGAGTTACCCATAAAATCTCAGTCCAATAACTTGATATCTTTTTTCCATGTGTTCCAGTAATTGCAGCTGTGGCTAACTGTACTAGATAAAACATAATGGCATTTCCATCATAGCCATTAGATGAATCAAAAGCCACACGCATACTTGTGATATGTTATATTGCTATAAAAACCCTAGGGGCTGGTATTGGACGAGTTGATCTTGTAGATCTTGCTACCCGGCCTCTAAGGTAGAGGAGAGTCAAAAGTTTCGCTATCACTCAGCCTATTCACCTTGAAGCCTTCATTTTTAACAATGTTCTTCACTTTCATTTGGTTTCAATCTGTTGACAGCCAATGCACTTTGTGGATGGTATTCACCTTGGATTCTTACATTAATTTGCAATTTCTGTAATGTCTCTGGAGTAGCTTTATTTGTACAATACACATTGATGTTTTATCTTAGGCAAGACTTTTTACAGAGTAGGCTTAAACCGTGTCATAGGTTGAGTGAAGCTCTAATTTGACTCCCATTGTGAGTGCACTGTGAGTAGCCAGATAAAGCACCTTTCACAATAAGCACCTACTGCTGTAGTGAATCCTGATGCAAGACAAAGTTTGTCTACTTAGGATTTCAAGACATCTTAAGGTAACTGGTATCAAATCTCGAATTTAAATTTTCACTGAACTGCATTCTGGTTTCAACTTTGATTTTTTTTTCACTGTACTCCCTTCTTGCACATGCCAGAGAGTTAATGTCATATGCTGATATGGCAGGATGGGTGTATGTGCATGTAAAGTCTGTTCTTCCAGTTCCACTGAGCACCCTGTGTGGAATGTAAATGTATTTACGTAGGCTACCTACAGGCTCAACAGCTCACTTACAGCTGTCGCCACCCATGTTATGTGTGTCATGTTATGCCTAAAGATCCCTTTATTTCAAACACTTGTTAAAATATAAGCTATGAGTTACCCATAAAATCTCAGTCCAATAACTTTTCGGGGCAAACACAAATGGGGAAAGAAAGGGTTATTTCTGATGTTCACTACCCTAATGCTCCTGTGACATTCAATAATGTTTCACTTTTCTTAACTCTTAGTACTTTCCTTCTTCCTAATTAACAAAAAGAAAGTAAACATCCCCCAAAAAGACAAGACAGAGAAGCTGAGGCTGTTGATAAGGCTGTATTGAGGAAACAGTCCGGGGCCACTAAAACCTGAAACTCTCAGGGATGGGTTTTACCCTGGGCATACAGTCTGTATCACATTATTACTTAATAACTTATAATTATAAAACCTGAACCACATGAAGCTTCTGGCTGTACCACCAAAAACATTGTAGAGCAGAACTTTGTGAGTAGCATTGCTCGGCTCACAGTTTTTTTGTTGTTCTTATTATTTCAACAGTGACGCATTTTTTCTCATTGTTTTAACTCCTTTATCCTTGCCACAGCTGCCCTTGATTGCATTGCAAAACATGTGACAGTGACACAAAAGTAGTCTGGAACAAAATTGGCCTGTCCAGAAAATATTCGCTCCAAGAATTTCAGCCAATCATTTCATATTATAATAATTTCATTTCTAATATGCTGAGTGGTCAAAGTGTTTTTATGTTTACAATTAGATTCTTATAAAATGAGTGGTAGAAATGAAGTTACACTTTCCCTCTCTGAAGCTGCCTGGGTTGGCTTAAACATAGCTCTGCCTCATCAGTTTCGTTTCAGTGGAAATAACCGCCCAGCAACTCTATTTAAGTATCTGCGCACAGAAGGATTTTCATACTGACAACGTAGACATGGGACTCTGTAAGTAACATTTCATTAGGCTATTTTGCTTTTTATCCGTTTTTAATAACTAATTTAAATGTTTAATCCAGATTAGCTGCGTTCTTCGTTGACAACGTTATTAAACCTAATATACTGTACACACTGACTATAATTTACATTACTTCTAGTAAGCGTTCTTGCAGTAACAGCAGGAGCAAGTAAGTTGAACATGATTTTCCTTATTTTGATACGCCTCTGGGCAATAATTTACGGAACAAATAGTTGTTGGGATGTGTAAACAAACATAGCCTATATTGATATCTTTTCTCCTAATACAAAGTGGGGTGCGGTTGTCTCGGCACCATTTCTGCTTGAGAGCCCGGTTTTACAGCTGGTGGAATAGCAGCTGGATCATATGCTGCGAGTATGATGTCCGCGCGGCAGTGGCTAATGGAGGAGGTGTGGCAGCTGGTACCGCAGTGGCTGTCTTGCAGTCCGCAGGTAATTTGCATTGTCACATCGTTCTCTGTTTCCTTGCCCTGTCGTGTCTTTGTATCGTAAAGCATCTGGCTGTGAGCGTTTAAGTGCTGGAAAGAGTACTGGTAGGTAGTTTATTGAAGAATGGGAGGAGCAAAAGAATCAGCACAACTTAAGGTAAATATCCAATGGCAGAACAACACAAGTCTATCGTGACTTGACCACTTGATTGCAAGCCTGTGTGAGCACGCCTTTAACAAGCATCCTCAAGGAAGGCAGTGTATTTGGATCATGCGTAGTACTAGCTTGCTAATGGATCAGTACTGAAATTGATTTTTACGAGTGGTTATAAGTGGTCTCCGTAGAAAATTAGGGGCTGGCAGCAGCCGCTTCACACTAGCAACATTTCTGGTGTGAACCTGGCGCAAATCGCACAGCAACTACTATACTCTGCTCACATGCTGTGTGAATGGGGCGTCACATTACAAGCTACACAAGTAACACAAGCTCAAACAAGTGAACATGTGTAGTGGTGAAATGAAAAAAGGGACAGAATATGTGGTTTTCATGCTTAAAATATATATTTTTTGCAGGTGCTGCTGGCCTGTCCACAGTGGCCACTGGAGCAGTGGCAGCCACTGGAGGGGCAATAGGCTGGCTAACTGCAGCTGCAGCCGCACTCATTTAGAAGTATTCAGTATTCAGAAACTGAAGAAAGTTTCAGTTTCTGAATACTGAAACATTTACCTAGGGTTAAATGAAATATAGTACTAACCTATGCCTAGGCACATGCCTTGTAAAAAGCCATGTGGTTAAAATGAAGTGACAACTTTATATCCTAAAGATAAGTTGTGCAAAATCACAATGTAATGTAATTGATCATAGACATCAGTCTCAAATTGTAAGAAAATTTAATAAACTTTGAAGTGTCAATGTTGCATTAACATTTGTTGTTTATCTATTATCATGTGAAGAAACCTTTACAATATTACACATGCAAGTATTTTCATAATTTAAAGTTGGGTAACTTTGTTAAATATGCCTCCAGTCTATTGTTCTGTATCTTGACAATGTATCCAGTACTTGTTTAACATAGGTCATAGTTAGAAAATCTTTTGTTGAAGGTAAAACTAAAGTCATTTCACTTCTACAAAAATTCTCATCACAGTCGAAAGTCACGTCAGTCCAAGTCATCCTTCCAGTAAGTCATAGCTTTAAAGTTTGAGAATGTGTGCACACAACAAATTTAGAAACAAGCATTAAGCTTTCTAGGTAGTGCAATAGTAGCTACATTGCCTTGGGTCTAGGGCAAGCAGTCTTACTGAAATGCTGTCTGCATCTCGGGCCCACCGGTCAGGAATGAATTTATGACCCACCTACATAACTCTCTCCTGACATAACTCTCTCCTGAGTTGCAACTTTTGTTAGGAGATGCTCCAGTTCCCCACTGGCCAGGAATGTTTACGTTGCCACAGTGTCAACATTGGCACACCTCATTCGATGCAGTTTACATAAAAGAAAATGTTACTAACTGTTGGCAGAAAATTGGCAAGATGTTAGAGCTTTTAGACAAACTAAAACGGATTGGGACTCTCCATCTTTGTGGCAAGGTAACGGTAAACTTTTTAATTTTCCAAATATCAACAAACCAAAATAAACAATGCACATCTATCCTAACACATCCCAATTGATGATCCGTAAAACAACTTAGGTGTTAAGACACGAAGACAAAGAAAGAAATGTCCAAAAACGACAATCATTTCAAGGTTCAGCCTTTTCCCTCGACAGCCTTTAACTAATTATGCTATACCATTCCACTAATTTCCTTTGCACTGTTGTTAAAGCCACATGTAGATAAGAATTTTAGGTTTGCAAACAAAGATGTCAGACCAGGTGACAGATCTTCTACTGCTGCAGCGTAGCTTTATTTGTAATTATGCCAGCTATGTTGATGGTCTCAACACATGCTTTAATTGGTACCCCTTTTTCTTAATAATCCAGATCTGGAATATCTTGAAAGTATGCCACTACACAATGCAAGTCCTCTTAAATTTCCTTATCTCTCTGGACTGATACAAGCCTAAAGATCCCTTTATTTCAAACACTTGTTAAAATATAAGCTATGAGTTACCCATAAAATCTCAGTCCAATAACTTGATATCTTTTTTCCATGTGTTCCAGTAATTGCAGCTGTGGCTAACTGTACTAGATAAAACATAATGGCATTTCCATCATAGCCATTAGATGAATCAAAAGCCACACGCATACTTGTGATATGTTATATTGCTATAAAAACCCTAGGGGCTGGTATTGGACGAGTTGATCTTGTAGATCTTGCTACCCGGCCTCTAAGGTAGAGGAGAGTCAAAAGTTTTGCGACTACTCAGCCTATTCACCTTGAAGCCTTCATTTTTAACAATGTTCTTCACTTTCATTTGGTTTCAATCTGTTGACAGCCAATGCACTTTGTGGATGGTATTCACCTTGGATTCTTACATTAATTTGCAATTTCTGTAATGTCTCTGGAGTAGCTTTATTTGTACAATACACATTGATGTTTTATCTTAGGCAAGACTTTTTACAGAGTAGGCTTAAACCGTGTCATAGGTTGAGTGAAGCTCTAATTTGACTCCCATTGTGAGTGCACTGTGAGTAGCCAGATAAAGCACCTTTCACAATAAGCACCTACTGCTGTAGTGAATCCTGATGCAAGACAAAGTTTGTCTACTTAGGATTTCAAGACATCTTAAGGTAACTGGTATCAAATCTCGAATTTAAATTTTCACTGAACTGCATTCTGGTTTCAACTTTGATTTTTTTTTCACTGTACTCCCTTCTTGCACATGCCAGAGAGTTAATGTCATATGCTGATATGGCAGGATGGGTGTATGTGCATGTAAAGTCTGTTCTTCCAGTTCCACTGAGCACCCTGTGTGGAATGTAAATGTATTTACGTAGGCTACCTACAGGCTCAACAGCTCACTTACAGCTGTCGCCACCCATGTTATGTGTGTCATGTTATGCCTAAAGATCCCTTTATTTCAAACACTTGTTAAAATATAAGCTATGAGTTACCCATAAAATCTCAGTCCAATAACTTTTCGGGGCAAACACAAATGGGGAAAGAAAGGGTTATTTCTGATGTTCACTACCCTAATGCTCCTGTGACATTCAATAATGTTTCACTTTTCTTAACTCTTAGTACTTTCCTTCTTCCTAATTAACAAAAAGAAAGTAAACATCCCCCAAAAAGACAAGACAGAGAAGCTGAGGCTGTTGATAAGGCTGTATTGAGGAAACAGTCCGGGGCCACTAAAACCTGAAACTCTCAGGGATGGGTTTTACCCTGGGCATACAGTCTGTATCACATTACTATTCTCTTTTGCTGACATTCATTTCAAGGATATTACAATTTTTCTGACACCATTTCTGCCTGTTTGGTCATGCTGGCTATGCGCTGCTTTCTAGGCATCCCTAGCTGGCCTAGGCCACGCCAGAGCGGCTTCCCTGCAAACCCCAACAACCAGCTTCCAACGGCAGGTTCCAGGCCCTCCACCCATTCTGCTGACACTCAAGGACAATGGCTTAGTATTTCCTGCACTTCAGCTCATGTGCTCCTAAATCCTCTCTTTCAATGCACGTTTAATTCAACAAGTATGGCCTGTTTGGTCTGTGGCTTTTGGCCAGAGGACAATATCTGGTCTAAGGCTTGTGGCAGTTACCTCTTCTGTGAACTTCAGTTGCCTTCAAAGATCTACCCGCATCTCCCAGTCATTTGCCATTGTGAAAATCCCTCTGGCCCTTGTCTACATCACACTGGTCTCTCCTGCCCTGAGAAAATGTACTAATTGGGGGACCTTTAACAGGTAGGTTTCCTCAGCTTCTTTCTTGCCTGCCCCTATCTTGCTCTCAACTTGGTCAAGACCAGGTCGTGTCTCCACCAGAATTTCCAGTCAACCAGGTTTGAACGACATGAGGAAAGGACATGCTCAAGGTTTGCAGCTTGGACACACTGCAAACTCTCAAGTATGCTGGTTTGATAGTGTTTGCAGGACATCATACACAGAGCATAACAGGACCTTAACTCTGTACCCCTTCATGTTCCAGATGACCTGCTGGGTCAGCACCCTTTCTTACACCCCCTCCCACTTTGTCCAGCTGTCCTGTCTCACAGAAATTTGGCTGTTGAAAGATACACCAGACCATGCCATCATACCCACTGGGTTCTCTGCGTTTCGGGCTGACCGGTCAAAAGAATTATCGGGAAAAGCCAAGGGTGGAGGCGTGTGCTTTATGATTAACAATATTTGGTGTGATACAGGGAACATTCATCATTTTACACAGTCTTTTTGCTCTCTGGACTTGGAATATCTCACTCTTCTCTGTAGTCCATTCTGGTTGCCAAGAGAGTTCACGGCTGTTGTGACAACAGCTGTCTACATTCCACTGCAAGCCAACATAGATTTAGGACTAAAAGAACTACATGTGACAATCACCAAAGCGGAGAACTCACATCCAGAGGCTGCATTTATCATCACTGAATATTTCAGGCATCAGGCATCTCTGAGAAAGGTACTGCCTAAATACTTCCAATACATTGGTGTGAACACACATGGAGACCGCACACTAGATCACTGCTACTCTCCCTTCCGCAATGCATTCCAGCCCCTCCTCCGCTCACCGTTTGGCAAATCGTATCACTCTTCCATCCTGCTTCTGCCAGTTTATAGGCAGAAACTAAAGTAAAGTGCACCCACTGTCAAGACGGTTTGCTATTGGTCTGACAAATCAGACAGTGCATTACAAGTTTTGATTGTGCTGACTGGTGTATGTTCCATGATGCAAATGGTAACATAGACGAGCATACAGAGGCAGTCACTGGAT
This sequence comes from Tenualosa thibaudeaui, assembly GCA_027481765.1. Taxonomy (NCBI): domain Eukaryota; kingdom Metazoa; phylum Chordata; class Actinopteri; order Clupeiformes; family Clupeidae; genus Tenualosa; species Tenualosa thibaudeaui. Next base: position 12,237,698 of record JAIFZK010000013.1, read on the forward strand.
TCATAAGTGTGAGGAAAAAACAATCTGTGTATATCCTAATCAAAAACCTTGGATAAATAACACTATAAAAGCTGCCCTCAGGGCCCGCAATTGTGCCTTTGTGTCCAGAGACAAGGAGCTGGAAAAAAGAGCCTGATACGACCTGCGTGAAACATCAAAGCAGCAAAATGAGACTACAAGCATAGGATTGATGAGTAACTGGAGGCTAGTGATTACATCATAACATCAGTATCGACTCCCTGTCTGTTTCTCCCAAAGTGGCAAGAAACCTAGGTGTCATGATCGATGACTAGCTGACCTTTGCAGATCACGTTGCCTCTGTGGCTTGGTCGTGCCGTTTCCCTATTCAACATAAGGAAGATCAGGCCGTACCTAACCCAACATGCAACCCAGCTCCTGGTACCGACCCTGGTTATCTCTCGGCTTGACTGCTGCAATGTCCTCCTATCAGGTCTACCAGCCTGTGCGGTGAGACCGCAACAGATGATCCAGAATGCAGCTGCACGCCAAAAAGGGCACGTCACACCTCTGTTCATTGAACTCCACTGGTTACCCTTGGCTGCTTGCATCAAATTCAGGGCACTTATGGTGGCCTACAGGGTGATTGATGGCTCTGCTACCATCTACCTGAATACTCTCCTGAAGCCCTATGTCACCCGACGACTGCTTCGCTCCTCTAAGGAACGTTTTCTAGCACGGCCAACACCTTGTGCAGGTCAATCCAGACTCTTCTCATATCTGGTTCCGCACTGGTGGAATGACCTTCCAAGTGCTACCAGATCAAGTGATACCCTCTCCACCGTCAAGAAACTCTTGAAGACCCAGGTCTTCCAAGAATATCTCCTGGCCTAAATTTTGAGAATGCACTTAACAACTTATACTTAATTTCTCTTCTGCACTGTATTACACTACTGCACTTTCAACTTAAAATAGTGCCGTTTCTATGTTAGCAATATGCACTCTTTGTTAGTTTCTTTCATTGTGTTGTAAGTCACTTTGGATAAAAGCGTCTGCTAAATGCCTAAATGTATATGTAAATGTAATGGTCACATGGTCACAGTGGCCTAATGGTCACAGTAGCTGATGTGCAGAAAACCTTCAGTTGCCTGGTGACATATTCAACCTCTATGTGCATTGTACCAAGCAGCTTTGTCATCCATCATTGTTCCAGTACCAAAGAAAAGCTAAATCACCCCCTTGAATGACTGGCGTCCTGCGTCACTTGACAGTAAACAGTGGTCTACACACCAGTCTATGCAACTGGATCTTGGACTTCTTGTCAGGGCAACATCAGGTGGTGAGAATGGGCTCCTTCACTTCATACCCTAACCATCAACACAGGGACTTCTCAGGGTTGTGTCCTGAGCCCTCTCCTTTACTCCCTGTACACTCGCAACTGTGTAGCTGTATAGCTCTGGTCATTAAGTTTACTGATGACACCACTGTAATTGGCCTGATTACCAACAATGCAGCCACAGGAGCAAAGCCAACAACTTAACGCAGTGGTGTCAAGACAACAAGCTTTCTCTCAACATTGCAAAGACCAAGGAGCTGATAGTAAACTTCAGGAAGAAAGGGGATCAATTGGACTCCATTATCATCAATGGGTCTTCAGTGGAAAGGGTCAACAAATTAAAGTTGCTTGGTGTTAACATCTCAGAAGACCTTACCTAGGATAGCCACACTGACCGGACTGTTAAAAAAAGCTCAGCAACATCTCTTCCACCTCAGAAGACTAAGGAAGTTTGGTATGCAAACAAAGATCCAAAGGGAGCTTCCTAAATGTGAAGCATCACTGCATGGTTTGGAAGTTGCTCTGCTGCCAAACGAAAGGCACTGTAAAGAGTCTGTGGATGTGATCTGCCCTCCACAGTTATTTTACTCAGCTGTAAATAACTCTGGTCACCCTAATACATAGCACAGAACATCGCTGTGTTTTTGCCAATTTTTTTGCGTGCATTTTTGTTAAAGGAAAATGTACATCTAAGACAAACAATGTAAACTTTAGCTTTCTCCTTTACGTGTTTGTAGGCTGCGCAGAGAGAACTTCAGGTGGTTGCCAGTTTGCCCCGACAAATGTTATCAGACTGCATTTCATACATGATCTTGCAACTCGAGAACGTTGCACAAAGAATGTAAATGTATTACTCATAAACAAATTTGGGTCTTGTAGATTACGAGAGGTTACCGGGAGAAATGACGGGAATGGGTTTGAAATACGGCAGAAACCCGATTAAAACGGGAGTGTTGGTCCCCTCCCCTGGAACTCGCTTTTGAAAATAAGTCCTTGGCTGGGAGAATTATGGTTTTGTTTGAAGGACAATGAAAGTAATTGTTTCGAATAAAATGCCCTAGATTAAACAATAATTTAAAAAGTTACACGGAAAATGGACTACTTCGCCATAAAGATATATGGGAATGGCCGGAGGATCTAGCTCTGCCTCATCAGTTTAGTTTCAGTGGAAACGAAGCCCAGCTGCGCATATAAAACCTGAACCACATGAAGCTTCTGGCTGTACCACCAAAAACATTGTAGAGCAGAACTTTGTGAGTAGCATTGCTCGGCTCACAGTTTTTTTTTGTTGTTCTTATTATTTCAACAGTGACGCATTTTTTCTCATTGTTTTAACTCCTTTATCCTTGCCACAGCTGCCCTTGATTGCATTGCAAAACACGTGACAGTGACACAAAAGTAGTCTGGAACAAAATTGGCCTGTCCAGAAAATATTCGCTCCAAGAATTTCAGCCAATCATTTCATATTATAATAATTTCATTTCTAATATGCTGAGTGGTCAAAGTGTTTTTATGTTTACAATTAGATTCTTATAAAATGAGTGGTAGAAATGAAGTTACACTTTCCCTCTCTGAAGCTGCCTGGGTTGGCTTAAACATAGCTCTGCCTCATCAGTTTCGTTTCAGTGGAAATAACCGCCCAGCAACTCTATTTAAGTATCTGCGCACAGAAGGATTTTCATACTGACAACGTAGACATGGGACTCTGTAAGTAACATTTCATTAGGCTATTTTGCTTTTTATCCGTTTTTAATAACTAATTTAAATGTTTAATCCAGATTAGCTGCGTTCTTCGTTGACAACGTTATTAAACCTAATATACTGTACACACTGACTATAATTTACATTACTTCTAGTAAGCGTTCTTGCAGTAACAGCAGGAGCAAGTAAGTTGAACATGATTTTCCTTATTTTGATACGCCTCTGGGCAATAATTTACGGGAACAAATAGTTGTTGGGATGTGTAAACAAACATAGCCTATATTGATATCTTTTCTCCTAATACAAAGCGGGTGCGGTTGTCTCGGCACCATTTCTGCTTGGAGCCGCCGGTTTTACAGCTGGTGGAATAGCAGCTGGATCATATGCTGCGAGTATGATGTCCGCCGCGGCAGTGGCTAATGGAGGAGGTGTGGCAGCTGGTACCGCAGTGGCTGTCTTGCAGTCCGCAGGTAATTTGCATTGTCACATACGTTCTCTGTTTCCTTGCCCTGTCGTGTCTTTGTATCGTAAAAAGCATCTGGCTGTGAGCGTTTAAGTGCTGGAAAGAGTACTGGTAGGTAGTTTATTGAAGAATGGGAGGAGCAAAAGAATCAGCACAACTTAAGGTAAATATCCAATGGCAGAACAACACAAGTCTATCGTGACTTGACCACTTGATTGCAAGCCTGTGTGAGCACGCCTTTAACAAGCATCCTCAAGGAAGGCAGTGTATTTGGATCATGCGTAGTACTAGCTTGCTAATGGATCAGTACTGAAATTGATTTTTACGAGTGGTTATAAGTGGTCTCCGTAGAAAATTAGGGGCTGGCAGCAGCCGCTTCACACTAGCAACATTTCTGGTGTGAACCTGGCGCAAATCGCACAGCAACTACTATACTCTGCTCACATGCTGTGTGAATGGGGCGTCACATTACAAGCTACACAAGTAACACAAGCTCAAACAAGTGAACATGTGTAGTGGTGAAATGAAAAAAGGGACAGAATATGTGGTTTTCATGCTTAAAATATATATTTTTTGCAGGTGCTGCTGGCCTGTCCACAGCGGCCACTGGAGCAGTGGCAGCCACTGGAGGGGCAATAGGCTGGCTAACTGCAGCTGCAGCCGCACTCATTTAGAAGTATTCAGTATTCAGAAACTGAAGAAAGTTTCAGTTTCTGAATACTGAAACATTTACCTAGGGTTAAATGAAATATAGTACTAACCTATGCCTAGGCACATGCCTTGTAAAAAGCCATGTGGTTAAAATGAAGTGACAACTTTATATCCTAAAGATAAGTTGTGCAAAATCACAATGTAATGTAATTGATCATAGACATCAGTCTCAAATTGTAAGAAAATTTAATAAACTTTGAAGTGTCAATGTTGCATTAACATTTGTTGTTTATCTATTATCATGTGAAGAAACCTTTACAATATTACACATGCAAGTATTTTCATAATTTAAAGTTGGGTAACTGCAGTGTCAAAATGTAGATTAAATTCCGCTGGACGAAAACACAAATTTCAGATTTAGGATATATATTTATTGGCAAGTTAGTAATCATGAAAAGAACGCATTGCTTTTCACAGCTGTTTAAAAAAATATTAGTGTTAAAATTCACTTTGCACCCCTCACTCTCTCTACTGCACTTTTATCACACTTCTGCACTTTCATATTCAGCCATTTGTGTAAGGTAGAGACCTTTGACACTTGCAGTCTCTTTATCATTCCTGACTGATTGTTCTCCTCTTTGTTTGTATAGTGTCCTTTATCACTACTGTATGAGGCTATTACCTGCAGCCCACTCCAGGTAGTCCAGGTTTGTTGTGTCTCCCAAGTTCTCCCTTATCACTGAAGAGCATGAAAGAGATAGACCTTTAGGTAGAGAGAGCTGGACAGGACCAAGAGCAACAAACCAGCAGGGCTGGTAGGCTACCTGCTCTTTTGCATGAGGAAGAACATAATTAACAAAGAAAACAAAACTACCTCCAGCAATTACCTCCAGCAGGTACTTTTTGGCAGACTGCACTGACCCTCCTTGCTGTTAGAGAACAGAAAGAAATCCTCAGATTTTGTAGTGGGGCCTTGGTTCCTTTTTGTGCATGCCTGTAGTAGGCCTATCAGCACTTCCTGAATTACAAAGATATTGATGCCATTGTTTGAACCTTTTTGGTGTATTTTAATTCAGCCCTTAGTTGAAGATTTTGGTTTCCACTGATCGCTGTCATGTCATTGTCTCAGGAAATTAGGCAAAAGAAGACTATATCAATAAATATTTTCAACTTGAATTCTGTCCACTGAGATCAATGTGAAATGTTCCCTTGCTTTTTTAAATCAGTGTAGGTAACATTAAATGTCTAAATGGGTAATATTAAATGTCTAAATGAACCACTAGGAGGCACACTCAGTCCTTCAATAAACACAGCTCAATGTCAGGACTCCGCCCTCAGCCTGCATCTTACTCCAGAAAAAAACAATAAAGCGTCAAAGAGACTTTTCTTCTCTTTGCACTTTGATGAGCCAAGAGGGTGATGGGGGAAGCTATAGTACAAGTCATATACATACACCTAAAGCTAACAGTTTTGCAAAGTTTTGCACTTCAGAGCTGGGGTGTGATCTGGAAATTCGTTAGTGACCTGAAGCACTGAAGCTGCTCGTGCCATAGGCCTATAAAATTAGTTACTGTTTTTGTTGACATTTTAAATTCCAACCTGTCAAATTCTATCGTTGAAGCACAAGACGGGGTGCATTGAAAAAACTGCAAAGTTCATAGCTGGAAAGTAACTCAGAAGTTCTTTATTAGTCAAGGTGACCAAAGTCCAGATAAGGTTTAAAAATAGATCTGGGTTACTGATATAAATACTCCCCGTGCTGAGGGCTAGCATTAAGTCTCTGACTGCAGAGTATCCTGCAATGGAATGGCAAAGTACAACACGTTTTTACTCTTGAATGAAGTTCAGACCTTGGTCCACTTTGGACTAAAACAAATGAAAATGCAAGCTAAAGTGACGTGTTTTGCTTTGTCTTGATTAGGTTGCAAACATTACGTCTAAAGTGAGTCTTAGCATGGCTGCCAGAATTGCAAAGAGAAGATATAGCTTGCAATGGCTTTTGGATATGAGAGAGAGTGTCCCACATGTTCCACAGGTGAGAGTACTAATTAATACACTTGTAAATATAGATGTTTTGGTCAGCTGCTTTTTAAATAAAATCTTGGACTATGGCTGAATATTTTTCCTGACTCACTTTCAGAGCAAATTTTACAATGAAACATAAAATGGACTGAAATGTCAAAATATGTAGCACAATAGCAAACACCAGTCAGATAAACATTTTATTACACATGGATTGTTAAGATGCCAAACAATTTTCCGTTCCAAAATTGTGTTTGCATTATTGTTGTATTTTTGTGTTTGCATTTATTGTTGTATATTTTCTTGTGACAAAGTTAATCAGTTTTGTAAAATATTAAAGCAAATACGAGCTTCACTGAATACAGTGTTATAAGAACATTTGTTATAATTTTTAAAAAGAAAAGGAAGAGGTGTAGAATTATTAGTTAAGATTTGAATATATTTGATGAATATGCTAGAATGTGTTAGATGATGGTTAGAAGAAGTTTGAATTTAATACATTTAGCATGCAATACACTATATGTTGGTAGTTACAGGGCATCCCACCCGTGGGGCTGGAGGTGTTTACGTTTTTAAAAGACTGTAACCGACTGATAACCTGTCTTGACTCGCAGCATTCTAGCTACGCCTTTCTGACATCTTCGGTTTGACCCAGAGCCATCTCTACCTACCGCACTGGTTTGACCAACAAGGCTTGCTGTACTACGTCATCATAAGGCGACACCGCTGCTGGTAAACGTCGGTTTTACGCGTGTTATGGTTGTTGTCTTTGGGTTATATTCTTTTGCAAAATTGTGTTTTGTGAGTGAAGTATTTCTGAGCAGACAATGGCAGCACGGTTAACAAAATTTGAACAGGCGTTGAAAACAGACCTTGAGGAGTTGCTGGGTCGATTTCAACAGACAGCCTCAGTGCGATACGAGGATTTCTCATCCATCTGGAGAACCATGAACTTCGATCGAATATTTCTGTGAGAATGACTTTTAATGTTATTGTGAACTGTTTCTGGATTGGAGGTTGAAGGAATCTCAAGGCCTCGTGCCTGTAATATTTTATGTAATAGGTAACAGTTTACTTCAAAGCCGTTGTTTTTGCTTGCACCCTTCAACAGTGGAATCAAGAACGTGAAAGAGAAGAATGAATTCAGCCGCATGGCACTCCGTGCAGCTACTGCTTACCTCTTACCGCCCTACGCCTTTCAGGTCCGAGTCGGCGGCCTGTATATTCTCTACGGTCTTTATCATTCACAATGCAGCTTCCCAAAGCAGAAGGTACATCGACACTTCCGAATGAATTCTAACGTTAATCTCCATACGTAGTTCAGACATCAATTGTTAAGAGATACAAATGTCAAAACAAAACTCCACTAACACTTTTGTGTGTATTTCTATTTATTATGTTCATCTCTTGTTCAGATCCGCCTGGCTTTGAAAGACTGGAAGGATGTCCAAGCATTCACTCAAGATGCTCTGAGCTCTCAACACTATGATGTGGTGTACATATTCCACAAACTACTGAGAGAAAAAGCTTTTCACTTCACCGCCATGCCCGTTCCGGTAGGACTGAACATAGCACTCAGTTTAGACAGTCAGTTTTGTATAGGTCTTGATGCAGTGGTTTGGATGAAGTTACTCTCTGTTGGGAATGTTTTCTTATAGGAATGTAACATGTCATTCTTCCTTTTGTATCTGTAAGTAACTTTTACATATTAGTGTTCTAAGACTATTATTCTGTGAAAAATAATGTGTTGAATGAGATCTGCGTAGTTGACTTTTTTGGTTATTGCTTGCAAGGGATAAAGGTTGTGTTATAGCCCAGTGCTTGTCTTACTCTTAACAGCTAACATTTTTACGAGAGAGGAAGCAACAGACAGTGATGAACATGGAGGCCCCCGCTAAACCAGCTTCTCGACCTCAGCAGCTTGTCACAACAGAGATGTTGGAGGTACTTGGGTCGGGGGGGTTACTGTACATTGAATGAACCAGTGGAAAACATTTTGTGCACATTTTTAACAATCCACCACCTAACTGGAATGACCCTGACACTTGAAATCTTCACCACCGATGAGCTTTGTCAGTGCTTCAGCCAATCTGGACATCTTCAAAACCCACAGTTGCAAACAAGTTAGCAACTTAGTTGGCAATGGGCAATTGCCAACCAACCTATAGCATGATTAACAACTATGTTTAATCCCAGTTTGGTATTCTGAAAGGATTGAGAGCTGTGAAGAGTGATGTCAGTACAACCTCAAAATGTGCCAGTAGAACGTTATCAGAAGAGAATAGTCCCATTATAGACCAGGCTTTTAGGTAGTCTTAAGTCCTACATTTACTCTACACTAAGTGCCTAGTAGTGCAGGGTTGCCAGTTTAAGTGCAAGAGTGTGTGAATGCATGGAAGAATGTGATGCATGAAACTGTAGTGCTTGGACAAGGTACAGGAAATATATTAATATATATATATTAATATAATATATATTAATATATTATATTAATACACTACATAAAAGCATTCTGTATGCTTGCCGTGTCCCGTGTTTGTCTAATGATTCATTATAAACTTGTGCAAAGGAGTTTTTAAATTGCTGTTTCCCTCATTGTATCAGGTTGATTCTGGCGTTTGGTCGATGCTATTTTCCTGCAGTTCCTGCTGTACTTACATATCCAGTATCTGATGCCTACTCATAATTTAACATATAGTGAGTGTGCTATACAAGGATTGTACATGCAAAATTGTGTGTGTGTGTGCGTGCGCATATGCGAGGGCTGCACAAGTTTGTGTTAATATAGAGTGATGGAGAACGGAGGTGTAATCTTTTATTTTAATGGGATTTTGTGGTGTGTGTGGTGAACATCCTTTGTGCTGCACTGGTTCACCTCTGGGGAGTGGTGTAAGGACATAAAAGCACTCAGTGCCAATAGGCTGGCTATGACGGGCTAATCTGAAATCTTCCTGTGTCTGTGCTGCGCAGGAGGTGGCTAATATTCACCAGCACTACAAGCAGTTGAAGGCATCGGTGGCTGTGCAACACCCAGAAGCAGGTCTCAACCTGGTTCGCCAGAACCTCGTTCCGAAACTGTTCAATTCTGTGACGTCCTTCAGTATGTGGCAGAAGATACACATGGTATGATTTTCTTTGCAACAACAACTACAAAATATTTATTCCCATTAAAAGCTGTAACAATACATTTGTGTAAAAAGTAGTGCTGTCAATCCATTAAATTAATCTAATAGAAAATGTAACTTTATCACGATTAATCACAATTTATCACACATTTAAAGTTCCCGAATTTTTTTTTTGTGAAGGAAGAATGTCACACATATACAACCGTCATTATGCTGCTTGTATTCTGCGAATAATGTCAAAGAGAAACTCTTTTATCGTGGACAGAGCTCTTAAAATCTTAACAAGAACTCGAGACTGGGCTACTGTAGGCTACATTGCCATCTGAAGTCAGTGCGCAGTCAACCCTCAGATAAACACAAACAGCTGTGTTTGAACCGGTCTTGCACATATTAAATGTATACTCTACATTACTTTCAAAGAGAAAAGAAATCAAAGACTTACTGCAAGTTAGACAGTAGTTTGCAGCAGCCTCAGACTGTCTGTGCTGTCTGCGTTCATGTCGGATTGCGTATCAAAGCCAAAAAATCAAAGTGAAGAGGGCGCTGGCGGTTAGTAGCTGTTAATCTACCCAATGAACTAAAAAAAAAAAGACATTAATCACGTGTTAGCATGTTAACGTTGACAGCACTAGTAAAAGCACAGCCTGCTTTTCAGGCATGTCTTATGCTCATACTTTGTAATGGGATAATGTGTTATTCTGGGTGTTGGCATGAGTGTTATACTGTGTGGCCACTCTTTTTGCACTTAACAATAGACTTGTTCTTTGTGCTGCTTTTTTAATTGTATTGACTTGATGGAGATTCTGCTGACCATCCTGTACTGTTTTCCAGTCAAAAGAAGAAGATGGAGATGAGCAGTCTTTCAGCTTGAATCTTGAAGAGCCCTCTACCAGTTCCAGTTTTAATCAACAGCAAGAGGTGAAAGTCAATAACTAGCAGCTCAATTGTTACCGGCTCAGACAGTGCTGTAAACTGGTTAGCAGAGTTCCAGATTTAGCTGGAGTTCCATTTACAGTGGTGTTGTGGTAACATCCCAGCAGCAGCCTCTTCTCACTGGTGTCTCTTTCTCTCCCTCTTTTTTTCACACGCTCTTTCTTTCTTTTTTTCTTTCTCTCTCTCTCTCGCTCTCTCTCTCTCTCTCTCTCCTCCAGAGCTCCAGAAGAGCAGACCTCCTCGCCTCTATCAAGGCGCGCTCCTACGGCCAGGTGGTAGAGGTGTGCTCATTTCCTCTCTGTGACATCCCATAAATGTATTTTGCAAGTTCTCCTGGTCTTGTGTGTACAGTTCAATCAGTCTGCATCTGTTCGGCTCTCTACTAGGTGACTAAGTCTCGTCGCCACAGACAGGCTGAACTGTGCTCAGCAGCAGAAGTGGGACCACAGGAGGACCTAGGGTTTGGACCCGAGTCAGAGCGCAAGCATGTGGCAGGCCCAAGACGCAGATACAGATTCACCAATTCGCTGAGACACCGCACTCTACGACGACTCTGTGAAACTGGCAAGCACACATGTTCATTACAAGCTCTAGTCTCTGCCTGGGTGATCTTCATTTACTGTGTACATTAGCTACAACCAATTTTGTTCTTTGCCCAACAGGAGGCATCCCAGAGGAGTTCCGCAAGTGCACCAAACTGTGGAAACTGAGCAAGGCAGAGAATGACGGTAAGTGTAACATGGAAGGCACCTTGCGTGACCTCATGGCAGTTTACATGATGGAACATGGGGGCTAATTAATTGCTTGAAATGAATGTTTGTTGGTTTTGCAATTTAGGTCTAATATCTGTGACCTTTTGTCAAAATTTTGTCAGAAGTGTGGTTATCCCCTACCCTCTAAAAAGTTTTTACATGATCAGGCAATGAGGGGATGTCTTCTTTGTCTTTTTATAGATACAACAGAGAAGGTCGTCAGACGCTTCAAATGGTGATGCCACTACAAAACACCTAGACCACCTGTTCTAGGACCAGCTGTACTGCTGATCTTCCCTCTCTAAATGTGTGTCTTCTTCAGGCTCACAAAGTGACAATTGGGGGTCCTTTACTAGATACTAGATGTTGGGCGTGGGGTGTTTTGGACTGGTTCACCCACACATAAACACTTGCACTAAGTCCACTTTAACTCAGAGCTCTCTTTTGTCTTAGGGGTGCACTCTAACATGAGAAGTTCTTGTCATGGCCACTGCAGAGTATACATTGTTATGACAAGATGATGGGTATTACTATGATGGGTATTACTATCTAGTTGTTGATTGATATGATGAAAGAGAATTCATGAATTCATGTTTTTTTTTTTTTTGTTTGCAGTTCCATTCAGGTTTCCAAGTTAACGATAAGTCAGGGACAACTGGTCAGCATAAGGGATCATTGATGATTTTTTATGCCCTTGCTCATTTCTTTTAGCCATCTTCCGTGTTATGATGCTTGAAATATGTTTTTATACTGAATGCATAGCTTTTAGTATGTGATGACATGTCATCAAAATTAGAAACAAAAGTAAAATATTTTTTGTAAATGTTGATATAGATGGTTTGTGTATTTGTGTGTGTCTGTGTGTCTCCCTGTGTGTGCTATTAGAGTGCCTCAGCCCTCTTGTAACATATTTCTCTGAGAGTGACGCCATACCTTTGTCAAGTAGCCTACCTATCGATCTTCAGATTAAACTGTCAGGCTGAATCAATATCACATCCCCTCCTTTATAAACCGTACAGTTAAAACTAACACTGTTGTGTACCACTCACTGCCAGTGCTCTTCTATGCGGCCCATTTTGGGCTGCTCATTGAAAATTTTCAAGTGGAGTGTTCTCATGCACTGATAAACTATTTTATCCTGTGCAAATGTGTCTAATTCAGTACTACATGCATGCTTAAATGTAAAAATGCTGCAATGAATGAAATACAACCCCAGTGTGCAATGGCGCCTCTCTTGTTGAGATGTGATGAAATACTATCCAATGCCTAAAGAGGTTACTCTCTCGTAACCTCGGGGACATTGAGTCTGACAATGGTGTTATCTTGGTTTAAAAAGAAATTGTTAGGGACGAAATGAAATGTATATGGACGTGTTGGTTGGTAGTTCCTCTGTGATTTGCCCCAAGGGTCCCTGAGATCAGTTCTGCAGTTGGCGCGTGTACCGGGAAACGAAGTCGCTTATATGGTTGAGGGACCGTGCTGGAGAGTTCACAGAATGGGAGTCCGAGTGCTTCAAGAAGCAGGACTCCAAAGAGTCGGGAGAACATCCATGGCCATTATCATGTTTTTGTACTCGGCGTTCCCGCTAATTACAATGACATTAAATATGATAGATATAGGGGGAAAGAGCCATGATTAAAGGCACGGCTTCACTTAAGTGCACGGGCGAAGTGTGGAGGAGTTTTCTATGCAGGTAAGTTATAATTTTCCCACTCACTTGGTTTACAATCAGTGTTTGGAATGATGGTCCAACATGTTACATAGGTAGGGCTTTTGCCAAGCCGTAATGTATATTAATTAGAGGACTATCAGAAACCATGTCAGTATTTGTTAGTCGTCTCAGTTTAACATTTTTTTAGGTTATGAGGCTTAGCTTTGATGCGCAGGTTATTGCTTAACGGAGCGCAGAATGCGTGAACGCGCTGCGCGCCACTGTGGGGATGTCAGCGTCTCCCGTGATCGCGATACAGCAGAAAGGGTGGTGGGGGTAGAAAAACCAAAACGTACACTAGGCTATCAGTAGCGCCTTGATGGTCTGGTGCTGAAGCGAAGAGAAAAAACAACGCGCTTTTTTCAACATTGTCCGCGTTCAGCCCAGCGGACCAAATTAGATGCGATGTGAGCTGACAGAAAGGCCTTTAAAGACGCGACTGCCGTTGACTAGCTTCCCTCAAAACCCGAATAGAAGCTGTGTCGCTGGACTAACCGATTCAGCCATGGCCGCTGATAGTGAGTATCCCCGTTGGATTCTGATATTGATTGTCCAGAGATAAAGATGTGCAAATGTCTTCAGTACAACCCCCCCCTCCCCCCATCCTCCCCAGCCGTTTTTGATGTTGCAGAGACCATAGTCTAGGCTATGCAGTAATAAAGATAAGGCAATGCGTCCCATGTTTGAATGGCTGCGCATACAGTTGTATCTTTCTGACATACTGTTGTCTCTCAGATCTATCACTTTGTGTAGCCTATGAATTATTCTTGGAATGATGGTATCGGTCTACCCTCATGTTACAAACACGCCTTAATGTGTTTACATATCTACTCTCAACTCTTCACCATGTGTGACTATCGTGTCTGTATTCGAGGTTTTCATAGCCTACCATCCATTTAAATTGTCTGCCGGTATGTATGATGAACACTGCGCAACCCCTAACCCACGTCTCACCCGATTTCCCTTTTTAATGTTGATTGAGGAGGCGACCCATTTGAAGGCGTTTGCTTTTGGGTCTTCCCATTTCCAGGCCAGGCCAAGGTCCTAAAGCTTCAGACTTTTATAATGTTTGGGTTCCTCAATCCATGAACAACCCCAGATTAATCCCACAAAATTATTTGGCAGCTCCTTAAACAATTCCACCCTCTGTCAGGTAGTTATGTTTTAGTCTTCCACTGAGTCTCCTGCCTTTTTAAAGAAGGTGGTGGGAAATGTAGGACATTTACATTTACATTTAGGCATTTAGCAGACACTTTTATCCAAAGCGACTTACAAAAAGGAGATGAATCAGCAGATGCAGAGGATAGTGGCACAATTAGTTTAACCAGCCCAGTTTGACAGCTGGCCTTTAGGAAGAGTCTGTGACATTCCACAGATGCATCAGACTTGCATCCATTCCCATTTGGACTCAACCTAATGACTTTTGCTTTTAGCCTGGACACTGTCATGGTCCTGTTGTCATGTAGGCCACTGTTTATCACCCATGAAGTCCATTGGCACTTGAATCTCTTAGCATGGCCTATTGTGAGCTTTGCGTACCTGAATATAATTTCAAAGCATTATCAAATAGAAATGTTGCGTTATACAGATAGATTTGGCTTCTGTTTTGACCATGTTTCTAAAGGGACAGATGACTAGAGGCATAAATATTTCTGATCTTGCTTTCAAAAGCACAGTGGGAAGAGCAGAGAGACACCTGGTGCATGTTGCAGTTGAGGAAACAACAGATAGCCATAAGTAATAAGTGTGCACATGTTGGAGAGAGTGAAATTAATTGTATGGGGCTAAGGTGAGGTCCCGGTAAGGTGTGTGTGTGTGTCAGTATGTGCTGGAGAGAGCGAAATGCATGGTGTGGCATTAAGGTGAGGTTGTGATGAGGGGGCAGTCTGCTGAAAATTAGGTCAGAGTGATTTTTCTGCCATGCAGAGGATATCAATGTTCAGGGCAGGTTACATTCTGAAGTCAGGTGGAAAGAAAGTTCTGGAACATTCTAGAGGAGTAGAGTAAGTTTAACTGACTTTCCTTGGGTGCTGTAGCTTAGCTGTGTTTACACAGTATGCAAACATAATCACATCCAATTAAGTGCATTAAGTGCATTAAGAGGCATTTTGATAGGCATCCATTGGTGCCGCCCCATGGATTGAAAGGGTC